>KL270099.1:22368-37870 GCA_000699545.1 Podiceps cristatus | reverse complement strand
CAGCAGCTTCTCACAGAAGCCGCCCCTGAAGGTCCCCCACTACCGAAACTTTGCCACACAAACCCAATACACCCTGCCACCACTTCACGGAAGGGTAGCAAGGATAAGACCCTTACATTCCTCAAGGAATAGGTAGGTTACTGATCAGTTTCCTCAGAAAACTCAGGTTGCCCCCATCAGGTTCCTCAAACAATGGTTGCCCACCTCAGACATTCCAGAAGATAAACTTGGCTTGAAGGTACCTTTTGTCATCTCTATATCTCTGAGCAGATTTCAGCTCAAGAACACTGCAAGCTTTAACACCATCTGGTAAAAAATATTTTCATGGACACTACTTAACAACCTTGTTCATATTTTCAGTTCATGCTGATTTTATTAAATATGTCAACACACTGTTCTCTTGGGTCTCAAAGTCCTCTGGAAGGCTCTTCAAAAGACGAGTCCAGCTGAATGTTCAAGGTTGCAAAACATGAGTAAAACGTTAATATTTACTGCAAGTATTCATTTAAAAAAAAAAAAAGAAAAGAAAAAAAGAAAAAAAGTGTTCCTATGTGATTCTTTAGCTCCTGCATTTTCACATTTTCACATTTTGTAAATCTCAAAATACTTTCATTAGAAACACTTGATGATCTTTGTGGAGGTCTGCTGCTGTTGCTAGCAACAGGTTTTCAACTGACATAGGAGAAAGGCAAGCAATTCCAAATATGGCAAGATCTTTATGTTGCTTGCATTCCCTGGAGATGAAGGAATGAATAGGTATAAGTGGAATTACTAATACTGGGTCATTAAAACCCAAGACAATCCTAATGTCTATTGCTCAGCTTCTGGTGTGTTTTTAAAAGCTATAAATGGAGAACATTAAAGTTTGTCTTTTATGAGTCCCCATGGCATGGATCTATGTGGAAATAACTTTTTGCACTGTATTTTTTTTTAAGACTTTACACAGTAACTAGAAGTTACAGAAAAGGAAAGGAAAAAAAAAAAAAAAAAAAAGGAAACATTTCTCTCATTGAGACTCCACAGTTGCTGTCTGAGGAAAGAGTAGTTCAGATAACCAACTCATTTACTTCAATACTGTATCCACAAAGAAAAGCTTATTTGATATTATACATGCACAGCCTCTCCTGGAAACAAACTTTGTCCCAAAGACTGTCTATGGCAGAAAGAGATGCTTAAATTTTTCATTGCAAACATATTCAAATTAAATAAATAAATAAAGTGTATTTGAAAGTATGACTGTGACATTTTCTTATTTTAGATAATAATTTGGGACCAGCAGTTCATAAAGGCTCCCAATCAACTTTTTGACATTTTGTAAAACTTTTATCTTTCAAAATTAAGTGTTTTTTCAAGCATGGATTCATTGATAAAGTGCCCACACTCAGACACATAAATGTGAGGGAAATTCTGGTTCCACTGAAGTCAAGGAATTGCCATCAAATGCCATTAATTTCAGTAGGTGAAAGAAATCATTCTTTCCCAGTAAATTCTCCCAAACCAGCAAAGCTGTAGGATCTCTCAGACCTCAGTGGAAGATGAAACCACAACAGTAGTGGAAGTGCTGGATGGCTGCACCACAGCATTCAAGGGCTGATGCATTTGAAATTGGTTGCAGGTTGTAGTAAATTTGCATCTTTCACTTCAAGTGCCAATACATTCAGATTAGAAGTCCATCTCTGAAGTGGTTTTTTTGTATATGATTTTCAGATTTCTTGTGATTAAAGAAAAGATCAGGTTAATAAAAAAAAAAAACAAACCAAACAAACGGAAGTTTAGATTCTGAGAAAACAGAGGATGTTTTCAAAATTCTCTTGTATTTTCATATGCATTTCTCATTAACATATAGCTCTAATACACTATAGTAGAAATATACAGATTCTGATGCTCTTCAAAAGCAGTGATGTTTGTACCATGACCACTTAGAATTCATGAAGTATAAATCATCTTTTCATAAAACTAACAAGTATGGAACTGTTTTGAAAAGGCATATTATATGAAAAGCTCATGGTGATAATCTGCAAACCAAACAAATTCTGTATGGACTTTGCCAAAATTTCTTAGTAAGAAACACAATAAAGGAAAGAAATGAAGAAGGATATAGTAGACACCATTCAACATAAATCACTGTGTTTTGAATGAAAAAAAAAAAAAAAAAAAAAAAAGTGTTTATCAAACAAGAAAAATAAGACTGTTAAAAATAACTTTGAGACAGTAGTGTAAAGATTTGTAGATGACTTTGGATAATTCATTCTTCCTAAGTGGTTCACAGGAAATACTGCCTTTCCAAGAAATAGTCAGCCTACTCAGAAGAGACAGTGGAGAGCAGTCTGTGTCCAGACTATAGCTTCTGTAGCTTTCATGGTTGGACTCGATGACCTCAAAGGTCCTTTCCAACCAATAGATTCTATGATTCTATTATTCTATCCTTAATAAATCCTGTGTAGTTACTTTTCTCCTGAAGAAGTACATGGGTAAAAGTAAACATGGACATTCATATGTTTATTGTGTCAGGTATCTGGAAAGTATTTTAAGATTAGTTCTTCAGTTCTTTCCTAGCCCATCAGGTAATTTGTGCACACTGTTTCTGTACCAATTTTATGCATAGGCCTTCAAGCAAGATGTAATTAAATTATTACTCAATCTTTCTGAGTATGTCACTGTAGTATCCACTCAGTATTTTACATAACTATATCAGATAGAGATATTATTTATAATTAAAAACTATCAGTTGCTCTGTTCACTTTTTTTTTTTATCAGCTTACTAGAACACCATTAAGAATAAGAAACAACTTAAGACAGAGAGAAATAAATGTGGATGCCATCCAAAGAAGCACCATCAGGAGAGCCGAATGGAAGTTCTGGGGGCTGAAAGAAAAAGCTATTCTGTGATTTCCTCAAGTCGGTAAGCAACTGACTTAAGTAACTGAAGTAATTAACTTTCAGTAAGATACTGAAAAGTAACCCTCCTTTATGCCTCAACACTGAAGGCCCAGAGTGTTACTTCCCTGTTTCAGCATCTTAGTTGGGTGACCCTACTTGTTAGATTTATGTTGGCTCAAGCATGCTTTGGAAGAATAAAAACTAGCCCAGGGAAGTACAGAAAGTAAGAATTAATAAGCAAAAGCTCTATGGACAGTGCTAGTGACTGAATGAATAGAATAATAGTGTAATGGACAACAAAATGAGAACGGAAGTGCAGGAGAATTGCAGTGGATAAGAAGAAATAATACCATTAAAAAATCCTCCTTTCTCATCCTTCAAAGTGCCCATATGATGGCAAGATTCTTCGGTGTTTGATATGGATTTCTAAGGAACTGTATTTCCAACTCTCTTGAGTGTTTATCTCCAGCTCCTTGAAAAACCTCTAAGTGTATGAAATGTCACCTGAAGGTCGGCTGAACACAACTCAGATAAGTGATGTTCAATCTCAGCTAGAGTGTAATTTTTTATTTAAGACAGAAGCTTACATGAAGCTTGAAAAAATGAATAAATGTAAAATGAGGTCTGAGTTATTCCAGAGATAAAATTATTTTTCAGGTCAAGATATGTCAATTTTCCTTTAAAACTTGATACATTATTGAATCAATAATTCTCTGCTCATGAGAGTTCATCCAAACTCACTGTCAAAGCATGCAATGTAGGAGGAAAGACAAATGGACTCAAGGTACTCAACAAAACCACTTGGGGTTGTCTCTGCTCTATCCTTCACTACTCATTACGTTAGAGACCTGAGGGCAAAGAAAACCTCTATATCCCACCCAAACCATGTCTGAAAGGTGGCCACCCTTGCTGCTGAGAGGAGTGGGGGGAGAGGCAGATAGTGGTTCTAAGCTGTTCACTGCTCTAAGCTGTGACATGAACTGATGTAATCTTTCCTGTAGACCTCTATGGTTCTGAATGGAAGATTGAACTAGAACAGCAAAGTGTTGTGAAAAAATTTCCATCAGAAATGTATGTATCCATATCAAAAAAAAATTATCAATGCGTCAATTATTTTTAATCATATGACATTTACAATGTTGTGGAAGAAACAAATTTGTTGTCTAGAATCATGATTTAAACTATCACACTGTACTGTCTTGATTGCTACAGATTTTTCCTTAGCTTTTTCCCCTTCTCAATTTATATGCACTAAGAAATAGCTAACTCAAATTCTTGACTTCACCCACCCCCAGTGTTTCTTTGTTACTACAGAGAAACAACCAACAGATGAAAAAAAAAATCCTCTTCCCAACAGGTCACTCTCATATTGTACTCCAGAGGGCACCCATGAATATATGGCAAATGGCCATTCAGAGAGTTGCCAAGTACCATTAATCAATGCACCAATGTGGCAACATCGAGCTTTGTGTCTGGCATGATTTAATCTATTGTTTGATAATCAAAATCATCTATGGACATTCTGTAATTCTTAAAAATCCAAGAATTATTGTTAGTCTTTTGGAGCAGAATAGTACGAGAATGTCTCACTCATTAATCACAAATTGATCTTTTCTTCAGTCAAAGAGGTAACCATTTCATGAGTATTTGAGAGAGCAGATTATGTCAGCTGGACCTAACAGTGTGTGCTTTGTCTCATTGAATACCGCTTTCCCGCAACCAACTCTCCCAAACCTCCGGCCAATCTTCATGGTCACTAGGAGCAATGGATAATAATACCATTCATCCACTCCCTGATTCAGATTTAATAATTAGAATGACTTACGCCCCAATTAAAAGGCAGTTACTTCCGTTGTTTATTGTTCCTCTTATGTACAACCTAGTACCATAAATACTCAGTTAAAAAACCAAAACAAAACAAAACCTGTCTGGTCAGCATGCAATAGTTAGTGGATTACTTCATAGTTGACCTTCCCTTCTGAAAGAAGACAAATTATCCATTTGATGAAGGAAGGACTGAATCACTTCGTCTGTTTCAGAAAGTGCACACTCAAAAGTTTTAAAATATTCTGAATTTATATTGAGACAATATCTGAGGACCAAATTCTCATTTATAACATTTCAGATTGCAAAGTAGAAAGCTAAAAACTAGATGCTTTCAAATACTGAAAGTTTATCTCCCAAAGAAAATGGAAATATCAGTAGAAAATACCAGCACTTGTTCACAAAATTCAAATGTAGTTATGCACGTGTAAATTAGTAGACGAAGTGAAATTGTTCTTTGTTGGCAAAACGAAATGCTTCTCTCTGTTTTCAACGGTTTGGCATTTCTTTTTAGCTTACTTGATAATGCCTATAATGCTATCATAATTCTTGCATTATTCAAAATGTTATTTTAGTTCTAAAATCACTTGTGGGCATGAATTGAAATTGCTATAAATCTGTGGTGCAAATTAGGATTGGAAAATTGCATGATCCTTCCTTTAAATAGTCTGTATTTTGCTAGTTAAAAGATCTCTGTAGTTATTCCCACTTCCTATATTGAGACTTGAGGTTTGAGGAGACAAAAACTGTACAGTGGAGGCAGATGAAGAAACCTTTGCCTGATGGCAACTTGAGTGAGTGAGACTGGCTGGTGTGGCAAGGAGTCGGTGACTTCAGGTCAGATAATTATCAGTGATGGTGGCATTTACAGAGCTGTGCTGTAAGTTAAGAAACTTTGCCTCTTGCCTATCATCTTTGCTCAGCTTGCTTAGTTTGAGTTGCATGCTGTATGCTTGTAGTTCTTCCATATCTGGGCCCAAATTATTCTGCAAACATCTAGTTCAATCTGCTGGTGTTCTCAGTCCAAATGACTGAGCAAAGCCGGAGAGCCAGACTTTGCCCAACTGAAAAAACCTCCTCCATTTATCGGTTTTCAGTCTCTCGCCTTAACCATAAGACATCCTGCCAACTCAGTAGTAAAGAAAGTTGGTCAGGAGGCAGAATAATGTGACCTATAACTACACTTTTAGAAACAGGTAATAGCGAAAAAATTATATGGATTTAAACATTGTGCCTGGGGTAGTACAAGCTGTATTTAAACATATAAAAAACATTTTTAACATTTGAAATTGATCAGCTTGGACAATTATTTAGACTAATGTTACCACTTTCATGATTATTTTTTGTATGGCTCTCCGCCTTTTCTTCTCTACTTCTTTAGTAAATTGACATCATTGTGAAAGGGAATTGGAAACTTCAACATCTATTTTAATGTGATCCTGTTTAAGGTACTACTATTTTATTATTACTGTGCCAAGTTGCTCTCTTATCAATAGTTTATGTTCCTTTAAAGCTGTTTTCTTATAACTCCAGTTGAGTTTAATCTATTTCCCTCTGTGGAACAATAGCTCCTTTCTTTTATATAGAAATGTATTGCTCACAAGTTTCAAAACTGGATAGTATGAACATCACAGCACTAAGTTTTTTTAAAAATTACCTATCTTTACAAAAAATAAAATTTCTCTGCACTTTTGCACTTGTACACTCCACCCACCAATATAGTTTGTTTGAACCACATTTCTTACCAATCTTAAGCAGATTTACAAGGGATTTCTGTGAAATTCCACTTGTTAAGTCACTATCAGTGGCATGTTTTCTGGGCTGTTTGGCAAAACCCTGTAAGTGCTGAAGATTTAAAAGAATATTGGGTTATTTATTTATTTATTTATGAGAAAGCCTGTAATTTGCATTTACACTGCAGAACAGATGTAAACCTTAAAGCTCTGGTCCCCAGACTCATACTGGCCATGTCTGGAGAAGACAAGGTTGGTGTACATTCTCCTGCATGCCCCAGGGTTCCTCTGCAAGGAAGGAGTCACAGTACATTTCTACAGATCTGCCAGTCCAGACAGTTGAGTACATCTATGGACTGCAAAGTTCGTTTGTCTTAGTATACTTCTTTAAAATTGAATAATTTCTTTGGGGCTTCACAGATCTGCTGAACTATCTTCTTCTTAAATCTGGCCTATTGTAATCAGCACTGGGTTTCTGAACTCTGGATGTAACTGCAGGGATATTACAAAAAGAAGCGACAACCACTGCAGATGGAAAGATGCCTTATTTTTATACACTGAGTCCAGGGGATTAATACACAGGTATTTAACTCTCTCTGAGATGCTCTGGACTGCCCAGGGCAACTTGGGGCTGACAGATGCAACACAGGACCTGCGGAAAATCTCTGTCCTTTGGAGCAGCAGCTGAGAGCTGGAAGGGATAGCTAAGGTCATGAAGTGCCTATATTTGGGGAATGAAATCAAGCACAAAGTGACGGTAGACACTCCATTAGTGTCTAATACAGACCGGATAAAAGCCAAGCTTTATGAATCATACTTTGTCGTTAGTGAAGCAAATAGAAAATAGGGGCTGATTTGTTCTCTGAAAACAACATAGGTTGCATGGAGAGGTAAAAAGCCAGAACTACTCAGCTTTTGAAATTTGAAGGAGACAGAAAAAGAGGTAGAAGGGTCATGGGTTCTCTGTTTCTGGTTATCTTGATCTGTGTTTTCTTTTATAAAATAAACTAAGTTGGTTTCAGTTAGACATCCTCCGTGATGAACAATTCTGATTAGAATAAATTACTCAAATTAGCTGTTTACATCTATTGTATCATAATACAACAATATTGAGAGTCAATGATGAAACCAATGGCAGTACATGATCAAAGTTAATGACATACAGGGGCAGGCACAGAAAGTAGGTTTGATAAAAAGCAAACTGTTTTTATTATTAAAAGAATGCTTGTTGCCAATTGTTACCAGCATATCAAATATTTAGATCTTTCATTCCTTTTAAAACTGTAGACAGTTTTAAACTACTATTCTCATTTGATTTGTCCTTTCTGGAAGTCATATAGATCAGCTGTCCAGTCTATAGTGAATATAAGTATAGATGTTGAATATTACCCCCTATATGGAACTCTTAATACTAGCTTAGATGTTCACAGCTTACATATGAAAATTTGGAGAAGGGAAACAAATTCAATTCCCAGCATTTTTTTATTGCTGAGATCCACACATACAGCTGAAAGAAAATGAACATTTTATCGATCCCCACACTAGGTAATTTCTGTATTTGTTAGAATATAACTATCTACACTGGACAGCTACACAACAGGCTGGTTTTGTCCCCAGACAATGTCATGTCTAATAAGACTGCATCATTTTTCATTCCTGAACTTTTATGCCTCCAAGGTATTTTATAGTTGCTATTATCTATTTCCTCTTTCTCTGGCTCAATTTCAAAGGTGCATTCAGTACAAATCATTGAGTTGGTGTGTAGAAAACAATAAAAGCCTAAGTAGAGTATTGGCAATATAAAGGAAAAAAGTAACAGAATCACAGAATCAGTGAGGTTGAAAAGGACCTCTTGAGATTGACTAGTCCAAACCCTGCTTACTCAAGCAGGGTGAGTTAGACCAGGTTGCCCAGGACCATGTTCAGTCTGGTTTTGAATATCTTAATGAATGCAGAATCCACAGTCTCTTTGGGCAACCTGATCCAGTGTTTGATCACCCTTCCAGTAAAAAAAAAAAAAAAAAAAAAAAAAATTTCTGAACAGATGGAATTTCACGTGTTTTAATTTGTGCCCAATGCCTCTTGTCCTATCACAGGACACTGCTGAGAAGACTGACTCCTTCATCTTCATTTTACTCAGTCAGAAACTGATTAAACATAAATAAGATCCACCTGAGCCTTCTCCACTCCAGGATGAACAGTCCCAGCTCTCTCAGTCTCTCTTCATAGGACAGATGTTTCAGTCCCTTAATCATTTTCATGGCCCTTTGCTAGACTCAATCTAGTATGTACCCATCTCTTTTATATTGGGGAGCCCAGCACTGGACTCAGCACTCCAGATGTGTCTCACCAGTGCTGAGCAGAGTAAAAGGGTCATCTCCCTCAGTCTTCTGCCAATGCTCTGCCTAATGAAGCCAAGAATGCCACTGGTCTTCTTTGCTATGAGGGCATATTGCTGGTTTGCTCCATCACCTTCCTAGGGATTGAGTACAGGTTGACCAGGTTGTAGTTCCTTGGATCTCCTTTCAGGACCTTCTTGAAGACAGAGGTGACATTTACTTTCTTCCACTCTTTAGGAACCTCTCCTGATCACCATGACCTTTCAAAGACAGTTGAGAGGGGCCTCCTAGTGACATAAGTCAGTTCCCTCAGTGCTTGTGGATACAGCTCATCAGGCCACATCGACTTATGTATGTTGGTTTTGTTTAAGTGTTTCTTAACGTCATCCTCCTACACCGAGGACAAATCTTCCTTGCTTCAGATTGATGGCCTGTTAATTTACTTGTAGGTGATCTAGCTACCTAATATTATTTAACGTCATGGGAATTTTTAATTGATCCATTTTATGTCAGAGACAGCTTTTGTTCAATAATCCCAAACAACAAAAAAAGCCATCCACCATGTAAGTCTTCATGAAGTACAAACAAGTTTGCAGCAGAAGTCTTAGAAAAAGACAGAAAATAAATTCTATCATTAGATCATTTAGGATATCCAAAATGAATAACATAACTAAATTTCAAGACCATCATCAAAAATGTCTTTTGTTCTGTTGTACATTACCTTCTTTTGACTTAGCTTTCATAGATATTTTAGATTGAAATCAGCTAATTACCATGACTCATTTCAGATTTTTTTTAAGATGGCAAATTACCTGAAAATGTATTGTAAAAACCTTCTCAGTGTAAAGTGCTGGATAAATACAGTTGTGCAAAATTCACATTTTCAAGTCTATATATAAAGTAACATTAAGCTGTAAGCTATTGCAATATTCTGAAACATCAATAGATCAAATAAAACCTGTCTTCTGCCAGTCCATGTTTCCTTTAGCATACAATTTACTCAAATAATGTTATCAAAATTCAACACAGTTGCAGAAAAATGCGAAAGAACTCCTCCTTTCTGATTGTATTAGATGTAATTCTAATTGTATTAGAATTAAATGGTGTCAAAGAGATATAATATTCATCCAGATGGATCTGCCAGATCCAAAACTGCAATCTGTCTAGTTAAATAGGAATAAATTCTAACTCAGAAAATTTAATTACAATTATAATGACTTACAAATCCATGGAGTCATCCATAAGTACAGTTTACATCTGCTTTGACGTCCATATGTTTTTTCCTACTGATCTACATTTCTTTTAACAGTAAAATATATATATTTGAGAAAGAGAAATAACACAGTGTGTAATGGCATTAATCTTTATAAAGGGAGTTATTTATAATCCCCTCAGCATTACAGCCTGAAGATAATTTAGTGATGAGTCAAACTGTCTCCTGTGTAAACCAGGAACCAAAGGGCAGAAGAACTGGCGTTCAAGGACTGGAAAACCTGACATATCTGAAAAGTGCTTCAAGTCCTGAAAGGTGTGAATAACGTTTAGCTTGCAGCTGTTGTGAATCCGGTTGGACTGGCAACGCATTGAGTGTTAGGGTCACCACTCTCTTCCCTTCTGATCTAATTTCTTTAACATCTGATGAATATCATTATAATGGCCCCCTCAAGACAGTTCTGTTTTCACATAATCAAGCAAAAGCGGTCAAATGTTTCTCAGTGGACCCGTTATGTGTTACCACATATCTTCATGTTTTGAGGCATTACTGAAGTTCAGAAATTCCCATGCAGATTTGCATCCCAGAGAGGCTGCACAAAGGGTTGGGTCTTCTGGTGTAACAAATACCACTATGACAAGTGCAGTCTCCTTGTCTGTGAGGGCTCATCTCACTCCTCAAAGAGCTCTAAAGAGCCTCAAGATGGCACCTAGATTGGCAGAAGACACCATAACACACCTTGGCCTTCAGCTCACACGGATATCCAGAGACTAGGCCAGCATATGTCTTAGGCCACAGAAATGCAGGCATCAGATAGAAATCTTTGCTGAATAAAGGATGCATCTGGAAGGGGGTATCTGAAGCTATAACCCTCAAAGAACGTGTTGTAGACCTGAAGACACCATCAGCTTCTTGGAAGCTCTTAGTACTGGCCTTGACACCAACAGGTCAGAGATATGCTTGCTCTTGTTCCCTTAAAAGTCCATGCCAAGTGTTGGTACCTTTTAAACCTAGGAAATACCTGTTCTTGAGTAAGTTAGTAAAAACTTGTTGATTTGTTATGGTTCATTTTTTAAGTCTCCTTTTTCTGAGTCTCTTGGAATTATCCCCCAGCTATGTGAAATTCTAAGACCAGAGATCAGGAATGTCCTCTGCTACAGATGTTTCCTTGTTGGTTCATAGTCAATGTAGCAAAAGGAGAAGAAAGTGGAGGGGCCAAGGAGGCACCTAAGTTTATTTTGCTGGAAGGAGGGTACTGAGAAAAGGGATCACTGGGGAGAGGAGGCTGGCAGGTGAAAAAGGAAGGAAAGGTGAAGCAGGCTCATGTAATTAATCTTTGGTTTAGTGATTACTGAGTTCTGAATCTTAGACTTGCAACCCTAACATACTATACATCATCGTTGTCATAATCAGACACATCTAAACAGTAGCACATGAATTTTAAAAGCAGGTAGGCTAAAGCTTAATAAAAATTGTTTTTACACTTTCTATACAATTATATTACTGAATATATGCCTTGCACTATGTTTCTTATAGTGAAGGAGGCAGAATGAACTGCTTAAAAAAAGCGCCCTTTATATGAGCATCTATGCACAATATAAAGACTGTTACCATTGGTCTTGGATGAGGTTGACACTTCAGTGTCCAAATTATTATTATGATTTGTTAACAATGTTCTTCTAAGAAAGAGAAAGATGTTTTATTAAAATTCAGCAAAACTTAAACAGATGTTTATGAGACTAAGAAAAGTCATGTAGATAAATCCATCATTCAATGGGAAAGTCATCATTTAGTGAGATATTAAAAGATGCCTCAGGGAAAGATTAAAAAAAAATAAAGTACAGTATTAGATAATCTAAAGATACAGGCTGCTGTCAAATCTGTGAGTTTACTGGTGCAAGTGAGGGGGGCTGTCCTCAAAATAAAACCAACCCAAAACCCAAACCAAACTTAATGGTACTTTTGAACCATAAAAATAAAAGTTTTAAAGTTTACGGTGATTATACTGTGATGTGGTTATATAATGACATATGTCATGTGAATAATTTAAATTAAAATTAATGTTACTACCGAGGAAACTGTACAGGGCAAATTTCACCTGAGAATATAAATTCTTACTTATTTCATAAAGGTGCTGTATCTCACCCCCTGTTTTGCAGAAGCACGTCAAGGTTCCTTAGTCTTTCATCTTTTTTAATGAAATTATTCCAGTGTCTGAATGGGATCTAACATACATTTTATTTATTGTAATTCATCCTAAATTCATGGTAAATATCTCAAATACTCTAAATACTACCCTTTTCTCATAAATACCCTCTTCAATATTTTTAACTGTGACTCATTACAGATACTGAAAGACTGAATAAGAAGTGCTGAATGAATTCCTCTTTCATTACAGGAACAAAGATAAGTATACAAGAAGAGTTTCAAATGCATTAATATTAAGGGAAAAAAAAAAAAAAAAAGTAGACTTCATCTTTGGAGAGAAGTTTCTGGGACGTATATTGAATCAGCCTTCTAAATTAAGGATTTTCCTTCAAAAAGGAAATGATCTTTGCATAACTAAACTATGATTTAATGAACTATTACTGGCCAGCTCTAATTGTAGATGAAAAATCAAATTTTCCTCTGGAAACAAGGAGAAACCTATTAGACTCTCTACTCATACGAAATGTCTCATAAGGATAAAAAGCATTTAGATCTGTGCAAAAACTCCATTACTTACAGCAGAGCAGTAGTGCTGTTGGGACAACCTGATATAATTTTAAAAGATATTTTATTCACTGAATCTTTAAAGTAAAAGAGTCAGGGAGGCATAGGGTTACCACTTTTTTTTTTTTTTTTTTTTTTCTTTTTTTTCCCTCCAAGAAGTAGCTTGGTCTGAAAATTGAGTTCCCCTGCTATTTTTTTCCTTCATCATGACAAAATACACTTTGCTGTGTATACAGCTATTTGCTATAATTTTCATTGTTATATCAGGAATTGATTAATTTTTCAAGGTGCCAAGGATGGTGAATTTTCAGTCAGCTCCATGGATAAATGGTTCTTCTTTGTATAAAGAAAATTAACTCCTAATTCTTCCAAATTCTAATTTTTCCAAATAATTTATGTTATTTTTCAAATCACTTTGCTATGGAGATCTCTTTCATTTTAAAACATTTGTTTCCCAGTGTGATTCTGTTAAATAGTGTCCTAAACCAAAATGTTTTCTGGTTCAAATTCTTATATTGTACCCATCACTCTAATGTCTAAGATAAAAGATTTCCTTCTGCCAGACATTTAATATTAGACAACTCTGCCTAAGATCTCTCTAACATATTTGTTGATGAATTCAGTTTCTAATGAGTACCTTTTGGTAAGTTATCATTTTGTTAACATAATATTTTTTGTGCTTTGAAATATTTTGAAGCTCATTTCAGCTAAGTGTTATTCATTCTTAAAATAAGGAACAATCTCAGGCAATAGACAACTTGAAATCAAAATAGGTCAGTAAAAAAGAGTCGATAAAAGCTACCTGTCACTATTATGTAAATGAAACCAGAAACTCATCAGGACTGGAGCCCAGAGGTTCTGATGAATTAGGTATCTAAACACATTTACAGCTAATGGTAGAATTTATTCTATGTACTTCATCTGATTCAGCTTTGTATTCTTTAAATGCTTGTCTTGTTAGAAAAATTTGCAAATCAAACTATTCCTGGCTGTATAAGAGCTTTTATAGACATTCAACAACTAAATTTTGAAAGAATAATCTTGATGGACTAATTATGCAATGGAAAAGTCTGAAATTGCCCAATTTGGCCAAATTGTCAGTTAATTTGATAAATTACAGTTATTAGACTCAAAAGCAGAAAATACTACATGCATTTGTATCAAAAATGTTGCCTCTGTATTTGAGGGGGAGTATAATGAAACAGGCATACAATTCAGCATTACTAAAATAAAGTTCTCATGGTTTTGGTGGGTAATTGCTCTTCCAGCTTTAGCTAGGAATCAGCATTGAAAGGCCTAACCTGAGCAAAACCCCCTCAGCAAATCAAGGACCGCTACTGTCCCAGTTCATTTCCAAATTTCCAAATGCAATACAAGTAATTTTAGTTTAAGTAATAATTAAATATTTACAATAAGCACAGCCACCTTATTATATATATATATGCACATATCAGAATAAAACACGATTATGGGATCACTGTCAATGAAAGCTGAATTCAAGCATTTTGACATAGCTATAAGAGAACAATTGGAAATCTGTTTAGACTCAGAAAACCTGACTAATGCATTAGAACAAAAATATTGCAAATTTCTATGACCAGAAAATTGAATTTATGCAGTGGCACAACATTTTATGTTTTAACTACATCCTGTTGCTTCTGGGAAATCAGACTGAACAAGGTCCTATTCACAGTATAGATCACCTTCAGTTCCAAAACTCTATAGAAGGTGAATGATTTAGACAGAGGACCTGATAGATCACACTCAAAGTCACAATAGTAAGACCTAGGAACAACAGCCTTCTTATTTCAGAGGAAAGCTACTGCCAGAAACTTCAGTGCTAAGTGGTGCCTTAAAATCAGATGTTTATGAATTTGCTATATAAGTTCTGAGGCCCAATGTTTTATTCTGCACAATTGCAAGACGTTTATGTCATTTTGAAAAAAGCTGTTATAGACATTTTTGAGGATGGCTTCTGAGGTTTTGTAGAATTGCTTGCATCAATCTGGTGTCCAAAATGTTAAATCAGTGAAGTTGTGTTAGAGATGATTCACATCTTCAGGGGAAACATATAAGGGGCCAAAGTCATGCTTGGTGGAACTCCAGTGAATTTAATGGAGTTACATGAGGGATGGATATTTGTTAATCTTGGATAAAACTATTCAGTAACACTAAACTTTAGCTCAAAAATAATAAATGGAGAAGGATAACATTATGGTTTGGAGCCTTGGGGCCCGCAGGCCTAATTCCTCAAGAACATCATCAGGTCATCTCTACGCTTGGTTGATAGAAATTAAACAAATTGACCTCAACCTATTCCTTTGGAAACAACGGTGAAGTGGAACTCTTCACTGCATGTTCGTGTTCTCTCGGTGATGACTGACTTTAGAGACTGATTCCCACTGTGGGAAAGTGATACAAAACATATCTGGTTCTTTTGGGAAAGAGGTGGCAGATATCACAGGAAAGTGATAGGACAACTGTCTGAACGAGACATAAAGGTTTCTGAGTGCTTATATGTATGCTTTAGGGTATGATGGTTGCCTATCATTAGCTTGCAAAGTGTTAGAAATAAACTAGTCTTGCTCAGGTTTGCTGAGAAACTTCAGCTTTGAAAGGGAGTCATGAAAAGTAATTCGCTTTTAGCACTAAGGAAGATACATTGCCCTTTACGCAAAACAAAGCTTTTCCTCCTGCAGCCATACTTCTAGAAAACCGCCTAATGGGCTGAATCACTTCTTAGATGGTTCTTCCTACGTGGACGGTTCCAGGCTGTGTGACAGAGCAGTTTGAAGATACTC
>KL270099.1:0-15639 GCA_000699545.1 Podiceps cristatus | reverse complement strand
CAGCAGGAAGTTCTCTAAGATTCCCAAATCTTAGTTGGGAAACCACTGTTTGGTTTTAGCTTAAACTGCCAATGATATAACAGCAAGTTCTCTTCCTTTTTAAGAAGTACTTCAAATATTCTTATGATTTAAGAAATTAAATTATTGAACTGTTACAATATTGAAGTACAAATCCACTTTTCCAAAGATATAGAATGCACATGTAGAACACTGCTGTGTAGCATGCAGTCTTGCTTTTATATAGGAAACACCAGACCTAAATACCTGTCCCAGTACTATCTAGCATTTCTAAATAGTTTACCTTTCAAAAGCATGAAACTAAGCTAATTTTTTAATTTTCAGATTCCCATAATGGTGGCCATTATTGCTTCTGCCAAAGCAACATCTTCACACCAATTGCTTGGCCAATTTTTACTCTCCTTTTTCAGCTTCCTACATTAGTTAAGACCAGTTAAGGTGTGATCAGTTCTCAGCTTTCACACAACATAAACTCTAGACAAGATATAAGAAAGCAAATGCCAGCTGCATTTTTAGATTTCCTCTTTCTTTATAAAGAAGCTGATGAGACTCTCTGGCAGATATTAGACAGATAAAGGCAAAAGACAGAACTTCCTTAAGATATTGAAAGTCTTCAGGATTTAATTTCTTCCTGAATCGGGAAAATTATTCCCCTTCTTTTTTTCCTTTCAGACCTAATTAGAAATACCATCTTTCATTAAAGACGCATCCATATAAAACAGTTTTATTAGATAGCTCTGCTTTGACTTTTGTCTACATGACTGTTGATTGCTTGCTCAAATATAATGCTTTGGTTACTGGAAGCATTTAACAGAGTATTCCATAAACTTTATGTTTTCTAAAAATTAGCCACATTTGGAAATTTATATTAGAGCTAATTTTAAAGCAAGGGTGAAAGGTAACACATTTTATGTGCAAAGATATTTTATGGATTATTTGTTCTAGAGTGCTGCTACTACTATGATAAAAATAACTAGCCAGGACACTGCTGTTTTCTCTTGACATTGGTATGTGAATATATTCTCATGTAAATCTAAACACACATTGGAAGAAAAGTTTAAAGATGATCCATACAGATAGCAAAATGATTTGGTTTTGTAGTAAATGGGGAAGTGAGGTGTTTGCGGCATGAGGAAAGGTACACAGGAGAAAGGTAGATTTTTTTCTCTTAAATCATGTATTTTATTTCATTTTACTTTTTACTTAGAAAAAAAATCACTTCATGATTTAGATTGATATAAAGTATTTTATTTCAAAGCATTTCAAAGCAGAAAAGTCCCTAAACTCATAGCCAAGGGAAAAAAAATACTACAACTACAAAAGCTTACCAGCGTATTGCTATTTCCAGGATACACATCGTGTGTATTAACTCTATAGACAAAGCCAGAGGAAGTACATAAACAAATTTAGAGGAAAGTGCTCCTGGCAGCAGATGAGCACACCAGAGACTCTACAGACTGTCACCCTTAGGCTCACTGGTTGCGGACTATTTGTTTTTAAAAAACACTTTACAGTTGGCTGTGACAATTAAGTAAATCTAATACAGAGAATAAGAAATTCATCTCGTCTGACTGTTCATGAAACTGAAATACTGGCTCCAGGAATAAGCAATGTGATTTTCCACTTTAGGTATGTGTTCAATTCAGTTGTAAACATCAACAAAGCGGTGGGGAGGATATCGCAGCCTGCTCGGACACACACACCTCACCTTCTGCTCTGATTTCAAGTGGATGCCTGCTTATCGGTGGCAGTCAGGTCTGAAGAGGTTAATGTTTCACAAAGGCCCTTATATCAGGTTGGCACAAACTACTTACTACTGTTGACAGCAGCAGCAGCAGGCACCGTCTGTCACATAGATATAGCACAACATTTGGTTTATATTAACCTTGGAGGCATCAGAGAAAAGTCTTGGAGAAAGCTGGATATATGGTTCAGAATTTTGAAAGAAGGGATGGGAGTGAACTTGGAGAAATTATTTTCCTTGAAAAGGTAGAGATTAGCCGTTTTCTTCTCCCGCTCAGTGGGAGAAGTTTAACTCTCGGTCAAACTTCCCTGACCCCTGTACTTCCCTAAATTATCCCTCTCCACAAACCTCTTTTTATACTCTAATAGACACAGTATAAGAAAAAAAAGGTGGGAAAGAGGAGGGAGTAGTCTTCATGGAATAAGTCTTCTATCATAGAGCTAAAAAAATTCAGGGAAACATTTCTTTCTTGGTCAAACTTAGGATAGTGTTATGAGCATTTAGGTATTTTCTTTAGCAATTAGATTGACTTGTAGATAAAGCAAAGCCTGGAAACCACCATCAAATAAATCCATAAAAGAAGAAAAAATAAAATCAAGTTTCCCTATAGGGAAAAGTGGTGGCTGGTAGCCAAGAAGGTGTGAAATCCAGTCAAAATTTTTCCCTTATTTAGAAGATAGGTGAACACTGCAGTATCCATAGTCCATCACATATTTCACCCTTTGCTGTTCTCTACCTGTTTTCAAGAAACTTTCAGGACTTCAACTGTCTTTGTGAACACCACTCATCAAAAAAATTTAGTTAAAATCAGCAAGTTGGTTAAGGGAGAGGAAACAGAGACATGCTCACACAATCCCTTTTTCTCATAGGTTACCAGGGCAAAGATGTGTTCCTAAAAAATCATATTTTTTTTAGAAATTATTTTGATGGGGGGGTGATTTGTTTTCTTAAACCAGCTTTAGCACTTTTTTTTGCTGTATAGTCTGATCAGATGAAACATACCTTCTTTGCATGTTAAATAAATATTTATATTTTTTCCCTCGATCACAAACTATTTCAACAGTTATAAGAGGACTTCACAACTGACTAATCTGAGGACCCCCTTACTCAAAATGTCAGCTTTATCATGAAACAATTTTCTGTAGCTCATTAGATGTTGACACTGCCTGCACTCAGCAGAAGATAAAATATGTGAAAGATATACCAAGCTGCAAGCCCCCTGGGTTATAATTTGAGTGATTGCTTTATAGGAAATTGTGATTGCAAGCCACCATTACAAATTGGTCCACAAGGGTTGCAGCTCATCCAGCTTCCTCAGATGAGGAAGGTATCAGATGAAGATTCATCTGATATTGGAGAAGGCTTGTCATAGGAGGTTAGGAGGTGTGGGGATAAGAAGGTGACATGATATCTACCATAATGTGTGGTCTATAAATTGGCAACAAATTCTGCTTCAGAAGGTGTAGAAAGCTGCATACTCCTCTAAAAGATGAGTCATGGAGAAACCAGTATTACTACAAACAATCAATTCCAATTAATTTGTTTAGCAACTGATTTAAATTTGGCCTTTGCCCTGTGGCAAGGTTCAGATTAAATCATGCAAATCAGAATCTATATTGGCACAGAATATCTCCCTTTAATTCCCAAGAAAGATGGAGGAAAATTATATCCAGCATCTTTGCAGTAAAAGAAAATCTGATAGACAGTTTGCACTGAAATAAATTAAAACATTTCAGAAAAGACCACAAAAATCCTGCTTCACAAACAACATAACTGAACAGGAATAGGTACTAAAAATCAGGAAGCAAACAGCCTTTTTTTTTTTTTTTTTCCTTTTTCTGTTTTTAAAGAACATTCAAATACTATTTCCTTAAATGAGGGAAAAAAAAAAAAAAAAGGTGTTAAAGTGACCATTAATATGTAACTGTCCTAAATTCCGTTAGAAGCGAGTATTTGGATCT
Source organism: Podiceps cristatus (assembly GCA_000699545.1). Lineage (NCBI taxonomy): Eukaryota > Metazoa > Chordata > Aves > Podicipediformes > Podicipedidae > Podiceps > Podiceps cristatus. The sequence goes on along the minus strand of KL270099.1, from coordinate 11,916 downwards.
CCAACTTTCCAAAAAACGTACAGAATACGATTTTAAAACTAACCTGGAGCTAAAAGGAGACTAACATGGCACTGAATATCCACATGTCTCTCTAATGAGACTTTTTTACTGCACAATAAATCTTAGAACAGTTTGTATATGTACTGCAATTGCAGTATGACTCAAACAGCATTAATCAAGTGTTATGGTAACCTCATTTTAAAGTACAAACCCAGTCAAACATTTCTATCACTGTACTTCATTTCTTACCAAGATTCTTTTAATAGGAAGGATTTTAGGATGTCCTGCACATTTACGTTCCTTATAAAAATGTCAAATCTCAAAGTGTACCTACATACCCAGAATTCTTTACTGTATTTTCTTCTGTGTGCCAGTAGTTGACATCATTTCTGCTTTGTTTGAACAGCTGGTCTTCACCCAACTTCAGGAGTTCAGAGGTACAATCAAGGCCAAGACCTCACTCTTCATAAAGAAGAAACACAGAGCACAAGGAAATAGGATGTATCGGCAAGCATCCACGTTCCTTCCTCAAGGGATAAGCTTGTTAAGTCAAAAGTTTTCTACTGCTTTGTTAATGCAGATTTCATCAGCTACCTCAGAACCCCAGTGTGTTATCATAAAGTCATGATTTTCAATGACTCAAAGATATATGTATTCTTTATTTTCTACACTGTAATTCTGACTGACTCAATTGCAAATTACAGAGGCCCTTCAGATCCTCTGCCTAGATCTTATCTCACCATTCAGCTTTCAGTGTGACAGTGAAGAACACAGTAGAGGTTCGGGAGATGCTTTTCAAGGAGATGGAGAGGCTAAAAATGGATTTTAGCATAGTCAGCTACAAGGGAGCAGTGAGAGCAGGGTTCCACAAAGAGGCCAAGCCAGTAGGGACCCAAACAGGACCCAGGAGTTGTGGCAGCAGACAGTTCCATAAGTCCAGACAGAGAAGGCAACAGCTGGATACAGTTCAGGACACCAGACTGGGGACCACATAGGTGCAAAGGCCACCCAGGAGTCAGGGCCAGCAACCCAGCTACCTTCAGTTCAGGCAGGACTAGGTGCCTGAGCCTCAGCTTAAGTGTCGCTCCTGGGTTATTAGAAAAGAGGGCCTGGGTAGGGGTCCCAGGTCAGGTCAACCAGGGCAATTAAAACCCACTAGGGCCCTTAGAGCCCTTACAATCAACAACACAAATTTTCAGTGTTTCTATGCCCGTTTGTCTTATTTCTTTCAGCCTTGAGAGCTTTTTGAGAAGAACACTAGGTAGCATCAACAGAGGATTCCGTCTGAGATAATCTTTGTTTATTCACTCTTTGGGGGTTTTCAGCCTTTCCAGCCACATTACTGATTGATTGCATGCTGGTTTGATTTTTTTTTTTTTTCATTTAAGTTTATAATATGGTTATAAAACAAAAAGCAGTCATCCTGTCCACATCCCAGTCCTTCTAAAATCCACTTCTCAATGTGGTGAAAAAGATCAAGACTGAAACACTTGTTCAGGAAAGGAAACTTTCCTTAACTATCAAAGTCACTTCTGTGAATAGAAAAATTCCTGTATTCAAATTCTCATGGATCTAGCCCTAAATCTTCCATTCCTTCAGAAGCCCTGAAGAACCAGTTTTAACATTTTCTGCAAAATTGAGTTTCCTTTAAAATGTATTGGTTTCAACTGCATTTTGTCAAAAAACATCTAAGTTTCTGAAGTTGATTTCTGCCTGATTCAGAGTGAATCAGCAGAGCAGGGGCCTGAAGACAAACCAAGGGTCTACCTGCAGAGCTGTGTCACATCAGGATACCAGGTTTCCTGTGTGTAACACACTCAGGCTCTGGTGCCATTCGAAAGTTTCTAAATGACAGAAGCTGTCAAACATCAGAATCCTCCTCCTCCATTGAGGTTCAAAGCACATCCAGTCTACCACAGAGGTACCTTTTGGACTGCTGGTGTACGTCTGCATTCATAAATAATGGAGCTGTAAATTGAAAGAGATGGTGCCGAGGAGCTGATATCCACACTACGCGTGCTTCAGAGGTTTATGGTTTGGTCTAGCTCAAATCTGACTGTGTTTACTGCATACCTTTCTACATCTGGAATGTACCAGGTGCCCTTTTAGCTTAATTTTATCTAAAAGGCATCCTGTTCATGCACTTAAGACTGCTCCATGATACAAACCAAGGCACATTAAGTAAAGAGGATCTGGAGATTCTCCTTAAAATCACACTTGTGATATGAATAAGACAGTACTGTAGATGGATGCAAGAAGATCCCTAATACACATGGAAACTGGAAGACACCCCCACATACACCTCCCACCCCCACCTTCGAAGCAGAGGGTCTGATGTTTGTGGTAGATTATTGAGCACACAGACGCAAATACTATTTTGAATTCAGATTGTGTGTGTGTGTGTGTGTGTCTCCATGTTCCTGCACAAGATCTACCAATGACACATTCTTCAATAACAATCACATGTATGAAAGAATTGACAGAAAATATATTCACCCCTTCATCTTTTCAACCTTCTTTGTCCAGTGAAATGCAATGATGTACTCATAGAAATATAAAACACAGTTTCTTTCTATTCTTATGCATTTGAGTGCATCCATAAGAATGAAGCTGACAAAGCCTGGATGAAGCTAAGGAAGCTGTGATGGCATTGTAGGGATCTAATTAAAATAAAAAACAAGGTACCTATGAAGTATGCAATTAATTTTCAGCTCATAAATCTTGATTTTAAAGTGAAAAGGGTACACAGAGGATGTATAAAAATTTAGTGGCTACAGACCTTCTAGTGTCAAAAACACATATTGACATAAGAACACACACTTCTGTGGAAAAAAATGTGAAGCCATTAAATTGTAAGATGTTAGTAAATCAGCTTTGGCTAAACTCAGCTCCCATTGTGCACCTGCATATGTATTTCACTGTGTTCCAAACCTTCTTTACTACATCACTCAGTAAATCAATCTATGATTTACTGAAAGAAGAAACATTGAGTAAGGAATGAGTCATGGTATTTATTTGAATTTCATTGACCCCTGGTGGGAATGAGGGAAAGGGTGGCACTGCCCGTTTCTGTAAATGCAGTATTCTCTTGTCCGATGCCAAGACACTTTATTTTTACTGGGACAGCTTCTGAGTTGGAAACATAAATAACAAAAACAGTATTCCTGTTGGCCACCTTCTCAAGTAAGTGAAGGTTGCAGGGGAAGGAAAGAGATTTAATTCAAACTTGACAGTTACCAAGCAACCAACGAATAAATAAAGTGACACAAGGCCAAGGCAGAATGAAATAAGGATGTGTTTTGTCTCTTTAACTTCTGTGTTGATTACTCTGTGTACAAACATATATATGTGTATATTTGTTTTGTGTAAGTGTGTATGTATAGAATTCAGCAAAGTTTTACATTGCTGTATATATGAATGCTTTATATGTGCCTTTTAGCATCACAGAACATGATGGGGTGGAAGAGCAAAGCTGAAGACCAAACCTTTGGTTAGTCATGTCTTTGCTCTATTCCAAAGATGACAAACATGGCAATGATCAAGGTGGTTCAGTTCCACATCATCGTTCTTACTGACTGTACACAAACATACAAAGATAAGCGATGTATTGGGCACACAGCTGCTGCACTGAGGTCTGTTGGCTTTGTCAACAAGCTAGGGATGTACCACCAAAGCTTCCAAAACTAATGACAAAGACTCCTATTTTTAAGATTATTCTATTATGATCCTTGTTGGTGAGGAAAGCAGCAAAATTGAGTAAGTTATAGTAGGAGTTGAGATAAGTTTATTTTACATCAGGGCAATTAGCAAAACAAATTGTGTGTCAATTACCTCTTAATATTCCTGCATAACAAAGAATAAATCCCATCTCTGTTGACTGAGGTACAACATATGTGGACTTTTGGTACAATGTAGATTTTTCAATTAGCCCTTAGAGCAGCAAAGCAGTTAATCTTTTGCTACATGGCTAGACTGGAAATCAAACTAAATGATCTCCAGAACTCTTGAAAATCCCTGACCTTGAAACACTGAAGCAGTCTCAAAGAAAATAATTGGGCAGGACCTGCAGTGCCTGAAGAGATGCTTGTTTTCTTCTGGTTAAAACACCCGCTTCTATTTGAGCACATTGAAGCCTTTGGTTGTGTCATGCTTCTGCAATGTTTTGATAAGTGATGTTGAAAACTCATCAAGATGAATTACTCTGCTTTGGATATCCTGCTACCAAAATGACACTGCATTATGGATAGCACTGCTATATGTCCATGTGCAGACCCCTGCTCACTTGACAAATGTGCTTTAATAACCTTAACAAGAATGTAGAATTCCTCACAGCTGGTACTGAGCTGTGGTCAGCAGCTAACACAGCTCAGGTGACAACTGGTCAATTCCCTGTGTTGGAAGCATCCAGCCTGCTAGGATGAGAACTTGGGTTGCTTGTGAGAACTGTCAGACACAGGCTATTTTCCTGTGCATTGCAGGATCTACCATCAAGTCTATAAAAACATTAAAAGACTTTTCATCTGACCTATTTCTTCTGCTCTTTCTTTTCACACTCTGAAGTTTTAAGAAGGTGTTACAAAACAATTCTTCCCTATTCCTTTATCTTGGCAAGCTATATATGGCCAACTGGTAGCATAAAATACCATTTCAGCCAACAGATTCTCTAAGATCTTTTAGCCCAAGAGAGAGATTCTGCAGCAAGAACTGAATAAAATCACATCAAAAGCATCCTCAGCACTGAGGAAATATCAGTATTCAGTTGTCTCAGGACAACATATATTACCCCTACTGTTGCTCTAGGAAGATAAGAAATTGCTGTTCACATCTCTCATACCCACTTCTGTTTACGAAAAGCTGAGTTGTCTATCCATCTCTTTCAGTAAATTGCAGAAGCTTTTAAGCATCTACAGTTCTTTTCTTTGTGTGTCAAAAGGGCCTCACTGAACCCCTTCAGGATAATTTCTCACTAGTATTTTGCTTATACTCTGCTGTCATTCTAACATTCCTTGATAGCTTTAATCACAGAATCGTTGAGGTTGGAAGGGACCTCTGGAAGTCATCTTGCCTAAGCCCCGTGATCAAGCAGGGCCACCTAAAGCTAGTTACCCAGGGCTGTGTCTAGATGGTTTTTGAATATCTCCAGGGATGGAGACTCCATGTGTCTGGGCAACCTATGCCAGTGCTTGGTCACTCTCACACTAAAACTGTTTGCTGATGTTCAGATGAAACATTCTGTGTTTCAGTTTGTGCCCATTGCCTCTGGTCCTGTGACTGGGCACCACCAAAAAGAACCTGTCCACATCCACTCTCCCTTCAGGCATTTATATACATTGATAAGATCCTCCCAAGCCTTCTCTTCTCCGGGCTGAACAGTTCCAGTTCTATCAGCCTTTCCTCATAGGAGTGATTCTCCAGTCCTTTCATCATCCTTGTGGCTCTTAGTTGAGATCTTTCCAGTATGTCCATGTCTCTTTTGTACTGAGGAGCCTAGAACTGAACACAGCACTCCAGGTGTGGCCTCACCAGCACTGAATAAAGGGGAAGGATCACCTCCTTGACCTTCTGGCAATACTTTTTCTAATGTAGCCCAAGATACTACTTGCCCTCTTTGCAGCAAGGGTACATCACTGGCTCATGTCCAGGTTGGTGCCCACCAGGACCCCCAGAGCCTTTTCTACCAAGCTGTTTTCCTGCCAGGTGGCCCCCAGCATATATTGGTCCATGGGGTTGTACTTCACTGGGTGTAGGAAAATGATATGAAAGCTTGTTGCAGAACAGGGTGAGATGTTCCCGACGTGGTAAGTTATGCTACTTCTGTAATGAATCCCTATGATTCACTGTCATTTTTTCCCCTTCTTTTTTTATTATCCATTTTCCAGAAACAGAGAATGAATTAGATTGGAAGGGACTTCTGGACATCAAGTAGTCAAGCTCCACCCTGGTCAGAGCAGGGTCAACTAGAGCAGTAATGTTTTGAATCTCTCCAAGACTCCATAACTCTTGAGCAACCTGTTCCAGTGTTTGACCACCCACACAGTAAAAAAGTGCTTTCTTGTGTTCACATGGAATTTCATTTATTTCATTTTCTTCCCAGTGTCTCTCATCCTGCTACAGAACACCACTGAGGAGAGCCTGGTTGAATCTTCTTTACTGACCCCATCAGGTATTTATACACATGGATAAGATCTCCCTGAGCCTCCTCTGTTCCTGGATGGACAATCTCAGCTGTCTCAGCCTTTCCCAATAGGAGAGATGTTCCAGCTCCTTCATCATCCTTGTGGACCTTCAGGGCACTCACTCTAGTACATCCTTGTCTCTCTTATGCCGGGGAGCCCAACGCTGGACCCAGCACTCCAGATGTGTCTCACCAATGCTGAGCAGGGTGGAAGGAACACCCCCTTCAACCTGTTGGCAACACACTGCCTAATGTAACCCAGGATACTGCTGGCCTACTTTGCTGTGAGGATGCATTCCTGGTTCATGTTCAATGTGGTGCTCGCCAAGATCTGCAAGTCCTTCTCTACTGAACTACTTTTCAGCTAGTTGGTTCTGAGCCTGTACTGGAGCATGGGGTTATTCCTCCCCATGGGTAGGACTGGGCATTTCCCTTTGTTGAATTTCATGAGATTGCTGTCAGACCATTTCCCCAGCCTGTTGAGGTCCCTCTGAGTAATAGCATGGCCATCTGTGTGTCAGCCACTCCTCTCAGTTTTGGGTCATCTGCAAACTTCCTGAGGATGCACTGTGTTCTATTGTCCAGATAAGCAATGAATACACTAAGCAGTATTGGCCCAGTGTCAACCTTAGGACGTACTTCTAATGACTGGCAACCAGTGGGGCATTGTGCTGCTGATGACAACACTTTGAGCCTGGCAGTTCAGCTGGTTTTCAGTTCACTCCCCAGTCCATTTATCTAGCCCATACTTCATCAGTTTGTCAATGAGTATGTTATTGGAGAGATCGTTGAAAGCCTCACAAAGGTCAAGATAAACAACACCCACTGGTCTCCTCTCATCTACTAATCTACTAATTTCTTTGCAGTGAGCTGTCAGGTTGACCAGGCATTATTTTCTCTTCAAAAGTAAATGCCAAATTTCTCCTAATGAGCTATATCTTAATTAATAATCAAAGATTAACTATTCTCTCAATTATTTATTCTTCATGACTTCTGCTCAGGTGCTAAATTCATTGTGTCAAGAAACTGTTGTGTTCCTCCATGTTTGTGCTGCAGATTTAGAGATCTGGAAGTTGGTTCTACCCATTTGTGTGTCTGCGAAATCATTGGCCTTAGTCCTGAGCCAGTGACTTTATCAGTATTAATACATAAAGATTTTACTTCCCTGCCCCATCTAATCACAGCTAGTTTTGTCAGTCTCTTCTCAAAAGTTCCTTTTCAAAATCCCTTCCCACATAATATTTTCTAGTAGATGTGTGGACCTTTAATTTTGTTGTTTTTGTTGGTTTTAAGAGAAGTCGTCCAAACTCCCAAAGAAAAGTGCAGTTTTTGAGAGTTTATCTCATCCTTTCCTCATGTATTGATACTATGAATCATGTGAGGGATGTCTATAGCTATTAACTCATGGTTAATCATGCTTTCCTTCAAAATTAAAAATAAAAAGCTAAGATTGACACTTGCATTGATTATTCAACTTTTTAATAGAAGTTGGATTTACAGAAACCACTGCAGTAATTCAGTACTCTCAAACTGCGTAGCATACAAATAAAAAAATAAAGGTCATTAATGATTACTGCATGATCATCCCTGTTCCAGAACACTTCAAATCCCGTCAGAAGAGGGGATAATATTCTCAAGTTTCCTGTTCTGAATCAGGTCACAGCAACTGCAAGCCAAACTACATTTACTGGGAACACCCTTCCAGACAGGAAGGATCTTGGCTAATGCATGCATCTGGGAGATATGGGTCTAATAAACTTGGCATAGGTTTCCTCTATCTTGAAAAAAAAGTAAGAGTAGGGATCTGGAAAACTGTAGTTAGTAAAAATACTCCAGTCTGTCAGTGCAACGCACTTAACAAGGTTTGTGACTATTGTCACATTTGCTCTACTCTGCGGAACTGAATCATATGACAAATTCTTCAAAAAACAGTGTTATTTGATAAAGAAATAAAAATTTAGGAATCTCAGTTTAGTCTGATATTCAAACCATTTAACCAGATCAATTTATAAAATGGTTTTTGAAAGATCAAACCACACTTCAAAACACGTTAGAAACACTCTTAATACCCAGTCAAATGTACAGTGGCAAGAAAAATCATTTTTTTAAGCATCTAAGAGGCAGAAGTCTAAGGAAATGTACTAAAATGTTCTTGTTAGACTACTAGAAAAGGAATGCCTCGTTTTCTAGTCATATTGAACAATATACTTGCAGGTAATTTGCAAATGATGTAGAAAGAAACAGGAAGAAATATGCAGAATTAAGGGTCCATAGCCTGGGTTCCAGAACTGTTGCACGCCTGGGACAGTGCAGATGAGGAACTAAGATACCAGACAAAGCTAAACCTGAGGAAGGCAACTGATGGGCAGGAGAAAACAGCTTTAGAAAGTTTACAGTCATAGTGCAGACATTAACTGAAGACATATACCCACCTTTTGTAAACTGAATTTCATACTGTTACTTTCGGATATCTTGTTGGTACTAAACTCTTAGTCTCTACATACCATTTTCGACCCTTTCCAGCTGAAGAGCATGCTCTGCTGCACATTGAAAGATGGCTTGAGCTTAGTTGCATGCACAGCTAATAACACTCATCAGGCACAGCAGTACTTTCTTCTTTAAGGGTAGATCTCTTTCCATATGCTTTGATCCTCTGACAAGGCCAGGTTTCCTAGGAACAACACCACAACATAGCAGACCTCTTCAGGAGACAGAGCTTCTTCAACAGATGACCTGAAATCACAGAAAGAAATTGCCAATACCTCTAAAAACCCCTCTGTTCTCTGACGCAAAAGGCCTGACAACACTCATTGCAGCATAACACAGCCCAGAGTGGGTAGGACTGCCATATCTATTCTGTGCAAACAAACCCTGTGCTTGCATGTGTAATTTTTCCTCCTGGAGTAGAAAGCAAAGGGAACTGTAAATTTGTATTGCATAATACTCTGCTAGAGGGCATAAAGATGCCATAGTTTTATGGATATTTTAGCAGATTATTCATTACGAGTCTGAGTAAGGACACTTCCTTTTACTGTTGAATATAATCATCCAAAACTAAAACCAGTCAGCAATTATGTAAAGCCAGTATTCTGGCTTTACATAGACAGTATTCTGAACTTCTCTGCTTTTTGCCTTGCACATATAACAACTAAATGGTCTAACCTCAACACTGAGGGGAGAAATAAATTGTCCAAAACTGTTGAGTGCAACCTTTTTTAGCAAACCACCTTGTTTCCTAGCAAGAGAAAAGAGACATCAGTTATTGCGTTTGCATAGTGGATGATTACGGAGCTATTTCTGAAAACTGGGATCAGAATATAAATCACATCTTTCACTTACTCTGTTAGCCAGTTTTATTGGGTTTAATGGCATCAAATACATAGGTTATTTATGAGCATAAGAGACATGTTAGGACTGTATTCTTGTAACTGATAGAACACAAAAAATAGCAATAATCCACTGTCAAAAGTATTTTCATTTCCTTTTTTAGCCTTTTCCATTTCAGAATCTACAAAATGTCTTTATCAGTGAATATCCAGGTGTGAAGTCACTTTAACTGAGATAGGCTGAAGTTTAAGAAGCAGCACATCAGGACCCTGAGTAAATTCAGCCCTTAGATATTTTAAGTGTTTTCTGAGCAACTATCATTGTTTTGCAGAGGACCAGTCAAACCTTCCACAATACTGGAGTCCATGCACACTCCTGTTTTAAACATTTAAATAATATTTTGGCTTAAACCTTTCCTTTTCCTCTATAGACAGGACTAAATAGGAGTTGCAGTCTCTGCAAGTGGCTGATCACCACATACACTAAACAATAATTTTGTTGACTGGTGTTTTGACAACACATATTCTCAAAAAAACAGTCAATGGGGGGAAAAATACACCCATCATCAGGAACCTACTTGCCACTTAATACCACAATCGTATTAAGAACTGCAAAAAAGGCAGGGTCCCTGCAGCTTAATAGTTGTGCAGCAGAACTCTGCCTTTCTAAGGAAATGTTCATGAAGAGAAAATAAAACCCTAGAACCCACACAGAAACCAAATTGCTTACTAGTAGCCTCCATGTAGCTTGAACAGCCAGGCAGGGAACAATACAAAGCAACTGATTGATATTGAAGCACCCTTTCCAACTTTGTTTCCCCAAAGAAGGAAGATGCTGTTGACTGACTGGAACTGGTGAGCCAAGAGGACAGCCATAGATTTGTCCTCAGATGGGCAATACCAAAAGGAAAGATGTTTTTAAAGCATGCAAAGAGAGGAAAAGGATGCTCAGCTGAACTGACATCAAGCTGAGGAAAAGTATCCTGGTAAAGTGCATTTCGGGCAATTGATGGCATCATTCTCTTCTCCAGGGGAAAGGTCTTATTATATGACTTTTACAGACCCTGTAAGGAGTGGTGCATAAATACAATTCAAATGAACATTTGTGGGCAGAAGAACTTTAGCCCTTCCCCTCGTTAACCTACCAGTGCAGTATGCACCCCCAGGCACAGGGTAGCAAAGAAATGGCTGCCCAGATTCTTCCGTTCACAATGCTATTGCACCTGGTCCTATACACATCCATACCATACAAAGCTCTGGAGGGAAATGGCTCATATTTATAACACACTTCCTTTCTGAGCCTACGTCTTCTGTGTTTTGACTTTCTACAGTTAATCACACTTTCCAATAGTTAATCCTGCCACAAAACCAGAAGCTGTTGTCCTTCATGGTATGCTTGTCTAAAATACCACAAATATTTTCTACTAAAGCAGACCTAAATTCTCAACTGCTCTAAGATAGCTTTAGTTTATATGACAAGCATCACATTACCACATACTTTCACATCCATCACAAGCAGCTGTCAGTACAGTCTGAACTGTATTGTTCATGTGTCATTAGGAAGCTTTGACTGGAATATGGGGAAAAATGGATTTTACAAACACGAGGGTGAATAGGGGTGTGACTGAGTACACCATAATGATGAGTAGGTTTTTTTCCTTTTTTTATTTTTTTTTTTTTAAAAAGAAAGAAACCTATAGAAACTCCTTCTAAAAATCCTGTTGATAATAAGAAGTGTTCTGTTTTATACAAGCTCTCAAAAGCTGAAAAAATAATGAGAACTAAACAGAAAATGGTCAAATCTACACCAAAAGTTTAAGACAACAGAGCAAGCTCCATTCTCAAATTTCCCTCTTCTTGAAGAGATAGGAAACCTATATATTGGTTGTATAGTTTATTCATGTTTTTTCTATATTCTTCTTAGCTCAATACAATAAGATTTTATACATAAAATGGGCTGAAATTTGTTCGCTAACATTAAACCTGAATCTTGTTTTTCTGTCAAAGTTCAGAATAAAAAAAGAAATCTGATGATTCAAGTTTCAAAAACACTGTTTTTTAAAAGCATAGACTTTGAGTTCTGCTTGTAAATCAATAATAAAGCATCATTGATTTAAGGATTCTCAAGCATACCTAACCATGATTCATCTGCCTGCATGGCAGCACACCTAAATTTTTGCACAACAGTCCCCTCAGGGAAACAAGAAAATCATATGGGTGAGTAAAATTAGGCACATTTTTCAGAATATCAGCTAAGCATTACAATTCAATTAAAAATCTTTTAAAAATGTAATGGTCTGTTGCTTGACACAATCAGAGAAACCAAATCCAGTCTAGTTAATAGAAACCATAGGAAAAGGCAGTTTGGGCCCAGAACCTAGTTGTCAATTCTGTCATCTATATTATTATTATTAT
>KL270097.1:0-12431 GCA_000699545.1 Podiceps cristatus | reverse complement strand
GCTGCCTGTATATTGGCTGTGTCTCAGAGAGACTCTTCAGAGTGCTGCTGACAGGATTTAAAGCTCGCCAGTGGTGCTGGGCTGAGTTTAAAGCCCAAAGCCAGCAGTCGTGGGGGCTGTCTGTGTTTGCATGCATAGTTAATCAGACATTGATTAACATCTTCAGCGCAACAAATCCCTGCAGATCACAATTTAATGGATCACTCCTCGGTCCTACAAAGAAAACGTGGCATAGTGCAGTCCGTGTGAGCTTGCAGAAAACTGGCTTCTGACTGCAAAGTGGGAATGTTTCTGGTCATGTCATCAGCACTTTAGACAAGTTTCTTGCTTTCGTATACGCATTTGAGGGTGGGACCTTTTATTTATCAACTAGCTTCCTCTCCCCCCCACCCCCAAAAAATCACATTATTCACTACCAACCTTTTTTTTTTTTTTTTTTTTCCTTCCCCTTTTAAACTTTCAATTAAAACCACAACTGATCATTTTATTGGACCGGTGTTTCTACTCTGAGAGATTGCACACCTGGAGGTTTTTACAGGAGTTTAGTTTTGGTCTAATTCCTATGGGGTTTTGTCCCCCTCTCTTAACAAGAATCAGAATAGCTTACATTCCTGCACCATGCCTTTCCTCCCAAAGGATCCTAAAACCATTTACAAACTATAAAAGCTGCTTTTTCTGTAAACAGAAATCACTTTACCCATCAGCAAAGTGTAGCCACCTGGAGGGGAGGGAGAGTGCAGAGCAGCAGCTGCTTAAAAGCACCCCACATTGTTACATTTTAGGCTGGGAAGTGGTAAGTACTGTATCCAGCTGAATGTACGGCTGGAATTTAAGAAGGTAGGATGTAATTTTTCAAACTGTAATTTGACCGAGAGAACATCCCCAGCTCTTGCCCCAAGTGCAAAAAGGCATTTAATTTTAGCATGCAGTCAGGCTAGCAGCTTATGACTTATCAGAAAGAAAACCAGGACCTCTGGCAGGAAATTATCCTAAAGCTATGTAGAAAGAAAGAAAAGAACCAAGTGGATAATCAGCTCTCAAGCACAACTGTGTAGTATTATTTCATGAAGGACTAAGTGCTGAGCAATCTCAGGCTGCTTTGTTTTTCAAGTCGCAGAAAATTACAACCCGGGGGGATATGGCTGCAACAGTTCTCCTGATGATGCTCACAAAAATCGTCTTTCTCATCATTGTCAGAATATGTTGTTGTCATTATCATCATCATCATCATCATCATCATTATTAATATTATTATTATTAATCATAATCCTTGTAGTGATGATGCAAGTAAAACCAAGTTCATGTGAACATATTTGAGGCTGGTTTTGTTAGTTTTCAAAGAGATTTCTTTTTGATGACTCAGAAGTACTAAGCTCCATTATGGCAAGCTGTGTACTTGGCAACATGTACATGAAAGGCACAGAAAAATCAACATAAGTTTGGAGTCACCATGTGCATCTTACCTAATTAGGGATGATGTGCCAAGGCAGAAATCTATATGCATTTTAAAACACTGTAGCAAGAGTAAAGATTTTAAATGAGCACCCCTACTGAAAAGGAGTTTCATGGAAGACATCATTAACAGCTACTGAGGCTACAGTTATATGATCGTCATAGCAAGAATAATTACTGCTTATTTAGCACTCCTCATCCAGAGGTCTCCTAATGATCCTGGGGGGGCTGCATGAGAGACAGAAAGGGCTGTTACCCTGACCAAAGTAATAAAAAGGCACTGTTCCTCTTTTAATTAATAAATTCAGATTTTTTTTTTTTTTTTTTTTGTTCTTGGACATGCTCTAGAGAGATGCACTTCTTCTGTTGACAACAGGAAGCAAAGGAGTGTGCACCACTTTCCTTAATAATATCTTTCTGCATTTTACTAAAAAAAAAAAAAAAAAAAAAGCCAACAAAAAAAGGTGTTTCAGCACTGTCATCCAGTGAACATCGTAACAAACAGAAAGCAAGAGGGGAGAAATGAGAAAGGACTGAGTGGCCTGAGGGCATAAGGGAGTGACCTGAGCCCCAAATGGCAAAACTGAACATGCACTATTCCCTCTTCGTTAGTCCCAGAGGTATCTGGACTCCACGTATGACTGTGTCCTGCTCCAAATCAAATCTGCATCCTCCCTGGTACTCTTCTGTATCATTCACGTGAAATGCCAATGTTAATGCACTTTGATCAGAATGTTTGTTGCTGTTCTGAAATGCAATTGGCAGAGTATGAAGAAAATAACACATTTTAAAAGAAGACAGAAGAGGTTCATAGGCAAATAGAAATGGGACAAGTTCTTCCTGAATTTCTAAATATATGATAAATTGTGGAAGAATTTTAAAAATAGTAAGTTTGTTATGTAGCTCATTTTTTTCTTCTTTTCCCATCTAAACAATGAATATAATCCAGTTTCACTCATGTCGGTGAAATCCATGGTGAGGTCAGAGCAGTACCATCACAACAGAATGCCTGTACCCAAACACCAAGTAAACAAGTTTTCTGCAGCTTGATTTTTCTTCTTCTTCTTCTTGATCTAGATTTTGTGGCTCAGTTAACACCTTCTCTATAAATTTATACTTCCATTCAAAGGGAAATTCGATTTTCTGACTACAATGACTTCCTCAAAAAAAAAAAAAAAAAAAAAAAAAGGCCTGCTAGATGGTAGAGTTAAGGTGGGTTGACTGCAGCAGTTGGTGCATCTAATTTATTGGTATTAATTGAAGATAACCCTTTTAATCTAATTTGCTTCCCACATGCTGTTTCCATGTTAGGTCATTCACAAGGTATAAGTCATAACCGGGTTCACTCCATAGAAAGACAGAGCATGTAATTCTTGCAAGGAGATCAACTGATATTTCATCCCTCAGTGATAAGAGTCCACAACAGGATGAAGATAACATCAGAGTCATTGTTTTTTTTTTAACTGTACCTGAATAATACATCATGACCAAACCTGTAAAGTATGTCTACCGGAAACCTTAGAAGGCCTCAATGTTTTTATCAACTCTATCTTTTTTTAAGTACTGAAGTGATATAAAAGCAGGGGAAAATGATTATAGAATTTCAATTCCTTTACACTATTTCTTTCAAGGCCAGGGGTCAAGTAGAAATACACCAGAAATAACCCAGGCCAAATTTATCTGAAAAGTAGAAGAGCAAACAAAATGTTGTAGACTTTGGAGGCACATCATTATTTTAAGTATGAAGTGTAACTTCCTTATCCAACAAACATTTACACACCGTCTGCTTTTGAGAGTATTTCATCAAGTTCAATGAGCCTAATATGGTGCATAGTTTTAACACTGTTGAGTATTTAAAGATATTTTTTGTCTCTGCTTCGACTTTGTTGAACAAAACATATTTTAAGTATATATGGAAAAGCTGGTTATACTTTGAGAAGCCTGCCTAAAAGTTTTGCTCATTTCTATAATGGGGAAAAAAAAAAAAAAAAAAAGTGTACTTTGGACATATAAGTGAAATGTGTACGTAAAGGTATACTCTAATATGAGGAGAATTGCATTCTTGTAATGGAGAAATAAAAGTCCCGTAATGAACTTACATGTTAGCCCGAAATGTTTGTGAACTAGGTAAAAGAGACATTTGGGCAGTTAGTGTCCATATTATCGAAGCTGTCTTCTGAACATATTTGAAAAATTACTGTTTGGCAACCATATAACCCTGATTAAATTATAGTATTAGCATAGATAATTCCGGCATAGATAAAATATGGCAATAGATAGGGTTTCTGAATGTGCATCTAAGTAGTATAGCTTGAGGCTGAAAACAGCGCCAAAGAGAACTGTTTTCCTAGGAAGAGATGTCTGGCATCTGCCATTTATTTTTTTCTGCTAAATATGAAAGGAGGCTTGTGGGTATGAAAAAAGGCTTTGGCTTTGTTAGCAAGCTTGCTCAAAGAGTAATAATAAAAAAGTATTTAACTTATACTTTGTGTAAGTAGTATTTATTGTGCAAGTATATAATATCTTCTGTAATAACTTTAATATGTCCATGTGATTGTTCAGTAGGATGTACCAAATGAAAGGGATATTTAAGAGGTCTATTTTTATCACTGCTTCTACCTAACAATCCACCACATATGCATAGCATGTGGAAGACATGGGGCCCAAATAGGCAGGCTCGGAGTAGGTTCAGGAAAATACTTTAGGCAAAACTGGAACTTGGATTCAGGGGTAGATTCACAGTCAGCCTGAAATCACTTTTTCTGCTCTTGCAGGACTTCGCATCAACATGTCAGGCAGAAGGCATGAGAGGACTGTTCTTGTGAGTTACTAATATTGGAAATCTCCCTTGCTAACAGTCATCTCTCTGGCTGTCCACTGCTTGTCCCCAAAATTTCATCAGTAAAGCTATCTTCAAGAAATTCTACTTGCATTTTTTCCCTATAGAGAAGAAGAAACCTTTTCAGATTTCAGATGTTACCTGAACCTGTGGAACAGTTTCTGATCCGGGAAACCACCCAGCTGTTCCACCTAATCCCTCAAGATGAAAACGGTTTGTTGTGCTGAGTAGGACCTTAGTTCTTTAACAAGGATAAAATCCCCTATTACTAGAAGAAAATTCAGAAAGTCCTCTATTACATTTTATGGGAGCTTTCCATGAAGGTGTGTTCTCTTCCCTCTTTTCCCCTGCAGAAATGCAATATGACGCTGAATTGACTCCATCCCTCAGAATATTTAAAATGATGGGTTGCATGACCTGCAGCGGTCACAGTACCATCATTTAAATCTGACCTAGAATGGGAGGAGGTAGCCAGCCATTTCCCAAAATGCAAACCTTTCTCATAGCCATCACCAGACTTTTGAATGTTTAAATCCACATCACAAGAGACTAATGCCAGTTACAGTACTAAGCAGCTCTTTTTTGTTGTTCAGATAGATGTAATTTCTTAGGATTGTATAAGACCTGAACACTACTTCTAGAAGTGATTCTTCCATGTTAAGTTTCAAGTAGTCACACTGATAAAGAAATGCCAATATTCATGCTGTATCCTATACAACAGGCCAGCTTCTATAGCTATTTGTAAGTTCTACCCATCAACTGAACCATTTTCAGGCATATGAACAACAAGAAGGGTTTGGTCGGGGGGTTTTATGGTTTTGGCTTTTTTTTTTTTTTCCTTTTTTTCTGATTTCTAACATGAGCCATCTGATTTAAACTTGGTATTATAGGTGCAATACAGTTACTGAATTTTCCTACCTCTCTTTACATTATGGAACAAAGATGCTATTTTCCAGGGGAACTTCTTGCTGTTTCTTTTTCTAAAGGGCCCAAGTATGTATTTATGCTAACCTGTTTTATACTTCATGCTTTATTAGTGCTTTGCATTATTTTAAGTAGATTTGAGGACACAGAATTCTGTGAAGTCCAAACCAGATTTGCCAATGATTAGTGGAAAGGTATCAGGGCAAATTCTCCTGTGGGCTGTCGTCATTGCCATCCAAACCCAGACCTCAGTAAATATGAAGACCTACAAAAATCTCTTGAATGCCAATGGGGCTTTTGAGTGGTATTGAGTTGGCTTGGAGGCTCTTGTTGCCTGCAGAAGGAGAAAAAAGGCCAGGCTGAAACTATCCTTTACCAATTTGTGGGTATGGTTTTAATTCCTTGAGGCTGAGAGCTGTAGTTGGCATCAGGTTGAGCATAGGAAATCAGAATGTAACTGAAACAGGAAAGGGATTAGGAGGATGGAAAAAAGGGAAGGGACACAACCACAACCTCAAAACGGTTCCTACTGCATGCAATTCAACCCATGCCTATTGTGTTCGGCTGCCTTTTCCCATGCACTTGTTTTTGATCTACAGCACACGCGACGGTGGTAACTACTAAAACCAAGGGAACATTTGCAAGCTATCAAAGGAGGTGGAGTCACTCAGGCAACTGGAAAGGGAAACTCTGCTATTTCTCAGGATATTTATAGAAGGGTACCCCCACTGCCATTTGTGCTTCAGGGAGGTCCTTCCCTTGATTACTGATAGTGTGTACTTTAGCCATGTGTGGTGCAGCAGATTGGGCTCAGCACTGCGAGCCACAGCTCCCCTTTCCCAGAGCTTCCTTTGAACTTTGCAGCCCTATGCAATAAACTTATGTGTGGTGCTGGGCTAGCCCACCCAGAGAGTGAGATATTTCTTGGAAGCTGTCTTCCACTTCCCTATGGCAAGCTACTGTGAAAATGCTATGGTACGATCCCTGTGTCAGCATTGCTTCTCCCTCCCCTCCTCACTCCAGCCCACTGGAGGCAGATTAGGACTATCCCAGACGGAGCAGCATGCTTTGCTCAGTGTTGTCTCTGATTTGGGACCTTTCCTTACTGTCCCACTCTGTGTGGACTGCTTGCAGCAGGACGTTGGGTGACAACATCACATTTTCCCAGAGCTGTTGTTTCAGCTTTTGTTTTTAATTGCAAGGTTCTCAATGTCTG
Source organism: Podiceps cristatus (assembly GCA_000699545.1). Classification (NCBI taxonomy): domain Eukaryota; kingdom Metazoa; phylum Chordata; class Aves; order Podicipediformes; family Podicipedidae; genus Podiceps; species Podiceps cristatus. The sequence continues at coordinate 6,000 of KL270097.1, read as the reverse complement.
GCCTTTTTTTCCTTTTATTATGAGATAAACAAGACTATGCTCCATGTGTTTCATTAGTGATGGTGCCTTTTAAATCTCTAGTCCACTCTCGAAACAACAGTTGGAAAATACTTTTCAGGTCCCTCTCCCGGACAACAGCTGGTGCATTTTCAAGGACTTTGGTTTAAGACGAGAGAAGGGAAGGGAACACCAGAAGGGGTGAGCAGGCCCGTCAGCTCTCTTATCCAAACACACTGTCAGTCCCATGATTGATGGGGTCCTTGGCCAAACTCTGGAAGGCTTTCAAACACACTCTGTTCTGGGGTGGTGTGAGTTTCAGAGGGTCATTCTGGCAGGTGTGACTATACATAAATTAAGTGTTAGCTCCCCAAATAAGTACTGACTCCAGGAAGATAACAAGTTCAATTTTCACAACTCTCTGCCTTTGAGCAAAGCAAATTGTCTTAGAGCTTAGGGATATTCAAGAAAGACTCTGAGAACTTTACAGTTCACCGAGCGTTTAGTCATTTACTACTTCTGCCAACAAATATATGCTTCACACCCAGAACTGTGAGTGTATTTTTCTATTCTGTGGCTTTAAAAAACCCACAAAAAAACCCACCCCGCACCTAATATTCAAAGTAAAATTTTAGTCTAGTAACCAGGAAAATATCCCGTTTACTCAAAAACATCTTCAAGGACTATCTTATCAGCAGGCAGAGGCTGGTGATATAGATATCTTTTCACTGTCAGCACAAAATCCCTAACTTCAAATGGCTTTAAAGGAGTCCCAAACTTGAAGAGAAGCAGCCTTTTATCTCCATTGTTGATACAGAACAAATATTTGATACAATACAAAGCTAAATGCAAATGTGACTCAATTTGCCAATTACAAATACACTATCTAAATGGAAAAGTGAAAAAAACTATGCACAGCTTTTAAACTGAATTAATGAGTTTTATGTCCATAAATTAGAAAGACATGTTTTTCTAGAGTTTTCTTCTACCATGAATTATAACTAAAAGTGTGTATCAACCTATAAATGCACTGACCAGACACCTGTTTCAATGTCAAACAAAAGCACTTCCTTCTGCTTCCAGAAAGTGAATCACCATCTTTTTTCTTTTCTAAATAATACTTTGCACATACAACACCTTCCATTTAAATTTCCAGAAGTGAGAAAAGTCTCCCTATACCTTTGGGAGACTGGAAAGTGTGAAGTGAGGAAGAGAGAAGGCGTTAGATTCCCAGAGACCTAGGGAAAGTCGGAGCAGATGTAAAGAATCAATTCCAGTTCATCCCTCTGCTAACATGTTGCTGTAACTATTAAACCTTACCCTCCTCATATTAATAACAGTAAGTCAGTGGAGAGTTACCCGCTCAGCTCGTGTATCTACTTGGAAATATGCTTTTTCTGTGTTTTCCCAGGGTTCTTTGGAGAACAATAGACTCATAGGTTTTCTTTGGAATTGGCATAGGCAGATTAAAAGAAGAAACCCCAAATACTTTGTGATATTCATGGGTCTATACATTTGGTGGGGCTCTTGGTTTTGCCAGCAGGCAGACGGGTAGAAATCAAAGACTCTATTCAGTCACTGTATGAGATTTGCGTCTGCTTCCGGATGAAATACTCTGGGAATTTGCCTTTATACTGGAAAATGCTGGAATTAATTTTGCTTTTACAATTGCACTAACCATGGTCAGTGCTTCATCCCCTGTCACCAAAGGACAAGAGAAATTTTCTGCCATGGATGAGTCAGATTTGTCCTGCGCAAAAATCTTGCTCTTGGCAGATCTTCATAATCAAGCTCATTTCTTGTTAGCATGGATGCTGCAGTATTGTTTCTTCTGCTTCTCCAGCTGCCTCAGATCCCTGCCTCTTTTAAAGACCCAACTAACTTGTCGCAGGGGCACAAAATCCTACCTGTGTCTAAGACTAGAACATTTTAGCACTTTACAGCCTAGTCAAATCGGATCATTGTGCGTGTGCCTCTGGTCTGCTCTGACCCTTGAATCGCCCTTTAAATGACAACTCTTACTTACCCTTATACCACTTTAATGATGTAAAGGCAACTAGATGTTTCATTTACAACCAAGTTCTGAATCCTGGCCTTGAGGATCTCATTCTGGTTTTAATTTCTTGAATACTTTTGTTTTGAATATATTGTCAGTGATTGAAAGTGTGTACAGGGTGGGAGGGGAAAGACAGGAGAAGAGGAACCACATTACATAGCTTGTGAAAGGCTGGAACAGGATGGCTGCTGTAGCACATATAGAAAGGTGCAGAGCCTGTGCCAGCAACTTCAGGGCACTTCACAGTGATGTGGATATAATACGTCCCCAGCATGACATTTCATTACTCTGTTGGAATACTGCAATGGAGAAGTACTGCCAAAAGGTAAATTCAGAAAAGTTCTCAGTGTCTCATTGAACAGGGAAGTTATGAAAAGCAGTCATAGAGGATGATTTTGTTGTTGCAAATGCAGGAGAGATAAGGCTGGCAAAGGGAGGGAATTACTCTCTTCCACCACCCTGTCCTCATATATATTGACAGTGTTGTCTCTGTGACCCTTTCATAGATAATGGAGAGAAATCAGTCCCCCATGAGAAATACTAGGCTATTTCAGAACCTACTTTAAGAAGGAATAAATCATTCCCTACTCCACATTGTATATTGATTTAATAGCCATGGACTGTAAAAAGACACTGGAGTGACTGGCTCATAGGCAGATGTCTATATTGTAAACTTTACCTGACTGTAGGTAGTCAGATAAAATCCCACCCAAAATAACTCAGCACTGCAAGGACATCTTCCAGTGTTGCTTCATATACCCCTTGATTTCCCTGAGCCTTTACATAGGGAGAGCCTTTGATGTAACTTTTGTATTGCTTGAGATCTTTGAACTGGGTTCCATGGTCTTTCCAAAGGTCTTCATGAACAGATACTCCAATGGCAGAGGTTGAGTGAAAAAAATTACATATGCACACATCTTTATCAAATGCATACACACACACGTGTACATACAGATGTGTAGATGAAAAGACAGGGTTTTGTTCTGAGTTTGGAAAAAGGGTTGTAAATGTGTGAGTACTTGATGAATAAGTGGTCATTTACCCCTTACTAAGTCCTTATTGATGTCATTACCTTGGGGAGGCTGCACAGTGTTAGCACTGCATGACTACATATGGACCCAGTGTGAGACAAGGGTCACAAAAAACAAGAAGAGCAGATTCATACTGAATGTCATGTATGTAAAGCTAAGAAAACTGAAGTGCTGTTTCTTGACCCTTTACATATATGACTACCAAGTTTCTGCTAAACTAGTTCCTCACGTGAGGCATATTCCTTTCTGACACTGAGTATGGTTCGGTCATGAGTGCCATTCTAGAGGTCATCATGCTGTACTTTAGTCACTTGTTAATTTACTCCACAGCTTTAATGATGTTATTTGCAAAAACCCAAAAAACAAAAAAAAACCCACAAAACAAACAAACCCAACAAAACCAACCCCAAAACACTCAATCCTTCCCCCCAGAAAATAGGAATGTGCACATATAGTTTATTAGGTCTAAAAAATCAATTGAGTGGTAGCGCCCTATGGATATTCTTTTCTTCCTTGTTGGGCGGTTGGCTAATAGGTTGGATTGCTCCGAAGGTTGTTCCCAAATATTGGTTTTGATCTGTGGCAGGAATCCAAACTAAACTTACATGTGTTTCTAGTAATGCAGTAGTACAGCAATTACTTAAATAAGGGAAATATGTTACCTAAACTTGTTATGCACTCAGAGCTAAGCTAAAGCCTACAGATGATGATGGGAGTCAAGCTTCCATTATTTTCCTTTCACACTCAGTCTCATTTTCTTCATCAGGGCAGGCCCTCAGTATACTAGAAGTAGGGTGTTGGGGTTTTCTATATAATGGGATGTTACATGAGAGTTTTTATACACCCAATTGCAGGCAGAAAAGGGCTAAGGTAAATAACAGTTTTTGCAGAGGAAATCCTACAGAGACTCAGCCTTAGAAATAATGAAGTTAGGTGGAGAAACATTGCTAAAGTTCCTATAGTAGACCAAAATATTTGAGCCTTAAGAAGAGTTATGAGGAGCAAAGGGGACACAAAGGAACGAAAATAAGCAAAAGTAGGGGAAACAGGCTGTTTTGAAGGTTGTTTTAAAATGGCCTCAATACTATGCTTTAAAGAACAACTCAGCATTACTATTAAAAGAAAGGACTAAAAACAGGCAAAGAGTGAGAAATTAGGGTGAGAATAGTTTCTTCTTGCTCTTACTGGTGTGTTATCTACTTCTGTGAAAATACCTACTTTCTGGTTTATTTAAATATGAATGTCTACCCTGAAAAACAGGTAACAATGACTTTGCTCATAAGCTTACGCAGAGACTTTAATAAATGTTAATAATTTATATGGCTTTAGAGAAACCTGTTATTATTTAGATCCCATACAAATAAAAAGCATTGCTATCACCTGTCATAATATCCCATATTGTTGTAGGTTAAGATAAAAGTCCATTAGAGCCATTGGCTGACTCACTGCAAGAATTCAAAGGCTGTTTATCTCGACTAGTTAAAGACCTGTAATTACAGCAGTTTGACCTCGAGGAAGGTAATTACTCCACAAAAGCTCTCTACAGGAAACCAGACATTAGCCTTGGCTAATTAGCTTGACATTCACAAGCTGCCTGTATCAGAATGCAGATGGTTTGGCAACACCAGCATGCAAACAGCATCTACAAATGCAGCATGAGCAGCCCCCAGAAAAGCAACTGCCTCTCAATGATGGCTAAGAGTGAAATTATTTTCCTGATGGCTTTTATAACTTGCTTTAAGAAAAATTATTTTTTTCCCAGAGACAATTTCCCATGGAGGAAGATGGAAGAAGTGGATGGCAGCCTGGGAGACTGACTCAATTTATTATGTGAAAAAGTAGATGAGGCTGGTTCTGTAAACTTTTCTGTTATTGCTGGTCTTTCTGACAGTGATTAGTCTTGTCATGCCTATTGGCACATTCTTCAATCCTTCCTCTTTTCAGTGTCCATAGGGTTTATATTTTTTTTTCCTACACATGGTCCAAATACATCTCAGCAGCAATCAAAGAAGAAAATAGAATTCAATTTATGCTAAAAGTTGTATCATTTGCACACAAAATAAAACTGAGTTTTGGTTTAGATTTACAGCTCCAACTGCCATAAACATATAAATAATGATGCAATTCATCCTGTAGAGATGTTTTAACATATACTCAGCATGTAGCTCAAAATAAGCTGAGTAGAGTTCACTCTTTTTTGTAAGAAAAGATAAATTAGAATTATTTATTTAGCGTCCTTGCCACGTGACAGCCAAATTTTAACCTATATTTCTTTTTGTTTTTTGGTTTTTGGTTTTTTTTCTTCAACATAGTTATATGCTGTGTGTCTTGCCAGGTTATAGATCTGATGTCATTTGTACAATGCAAGAAAAAAATACAAATGTCATTTGGCAGCATGGGCTAGACACCAAATTGCCAAAACTTCTTTGTGTTTCTCTAGAAACTACAGAACAGGGCGTTTATCTATTATGAACAAGTGTTTCAGTAAACGCTCAGTCTGTGAGTTTGGTTGGTAGCCCAATAACCCCCATCAACAACCAGAATGCCTTGGCCCAGCTCCGAAGGCATGAATCATGAGACATGAGAGAGTCGCTTATTCCTCTGTATATTCAGTGTGTCCCACCACACTGTTGGGATGTCCGTTTGAGGTGGCAGCAGGTCCTCTCAGATAGAGATTACAAGGGAACAACATCTCACCGAGAAGGGCTGGCACGAAACCCGCAGTTTGGCAAGTCTCTGATTAAATGGTGGACTCTGATTTGTGTCTGGATCAAACAGCAGTTTTGCCCAGACCTAGCTAAGATCCCAAACATGTGAGGTCTCTTTCATGAATTCTCCTAATGTCTTTGGGAAGCCTGACCTCACCTTCACACGTCTCTGCTCTGACCATGGCATACTATGGGCAAGTGGTCTGGC
>KL270090.1:5591-40068 GCA_000699545.1 Podiceps cristatus | reverse complement strand
CCCCCCGCCCCCCATGGCTTAGGTTAGAGAAAAGTCAGTTTTCCAAAATAAAATGACTTCACCGAGATTGTTTTCTTCTACATTCTTCTCTTGCCGTGATGCCCATGCTCAGACTGTTGTTGGTGAAGAAGGGAAATCAGGAATTTTCCCATGGAGATTTTGGCCAAGAGACTGGTGTTAATGTCTTCCCTCTGCTTAGAGAGGTTTCTTAATCACAGATGTCCAGAACTTCCAATTTATGTCCTGGTGGTATTTCTCCAGCTGCAAAGGTGTGTGGTGGTGGTTGAGTAGATCCTGCAGTGATTACCTGGGCTTCCTGCAGGACTCTGTGTTTCCACTGAGAAGAAAAATGTTATCTTAAAATCTTGTTTTCATGTTTGTTCTCAAGCTACTTAACATGCATGGTTTATTTTTAGAGAAAACAATGTCAGCCAGATTTGTGCTAATTGTTGGCAACAGTATGTTAGCCCCTCAAATGCTGACAGGGAGACAATGTTTGGTGATTGCAGCCGTGCAAAGCTAAAAATGACTTTAATTAAACAATCAAGAAGTATACTTTGCAGTGTAGGAGTTGAACACTGGGTTTTTTGGTTTGGGGTTTTATTTATGTAGTTTTATCACTCAGCTGATTGCAGGTGTTGTGTGACAAATGGGATCTTGTTGTATTCTGCCTTTAATTATTATTCCTGAGTATATGAAAAACCCAAAAACTATCATATCTGAATTGGTGACATGTTCCTCTCCTCACTCCTCCTCCCTTCTTTGCTAGCATTGTAGTTATTCTATACTTTAATTGCATTTATTTGTGGTTTTTGTTTGGTTTTTAATTTGCTGTAGTAGGCTTCTTGGGAGCATTTGGTTGGTTTCATTTTTTTGCTTTTTAAATTTTTTTTTTCCCCTTCTTTGAATGTTTGAAGACCTCAGCTCACTTCATAGTGCTGAGACTCAGCTGAGTGACAAACACTGTTTTTTTTTAATTGCCTTTTGTGTAAAAGCAGAGCAGGTTGGGTTGCAGCTTTCCCGCAGGCCAGTTTACCGGGTACGGCACAGGTGGGTCCCTCGCCTTCCTCATAAGCTGTCCTTCCTGCGTTGGGTCTGGGGTGGCCCTGCAGGTACCTGGCCTCCAGCTGTGGTCCTGAGAGTGCACTTAACTTGTTTGTTTGGTTGGGTTTTTTGGTTGTGGGAAGTAGAAAGCAAACCCCATTGTTTGGACTCATCCCTTGCTGGTGGTGGAAACTTTAGGGATGAAGACGTAGTTGACGCCTGCTGCTGTTTGTACGTCACCAGTACCCTGGTGAGGTGCATGGGTCACTTTTGAAAGCCATCGGTGATAGTTTCTTTCAGAAACCTGAGGGAGATGACCAGTGGTGGCCCAAGTCGTTAGGGTGAAGGTGCTACGCTGTTGAGTGGGAACTGTGCTGCAAACCCGTGAGATCAGCCTCTCTTCGGGCTGTGCTTGGAATGGCTGCGGGCTCCAGCGCCTTTCAAGATAGGAATCAGCCTCTTTTGCTACAACTGCGGAGATGTTAGTGGTGTGTTGGACATGCTGCAAAGAGAAAAAAGGCTTCTGGCTGCTGCCGTCTGCCCGTGGCTCCAAGTGCCACCAGCTCTTTGCTCTTTTTGTCCAGAATTGAACAGCGTTCTCTGCCCCAAAGTGTTCATTGTCCTTAGGATGACAAAAGGCAGCAAAGATGGCCAAACCCTTTAAGATGGGGAAAGAGGAACGGAGAGGGGAACTGATGGATAGAGGAAGGCTGTTTCTGGCTATTGCATCTATTTGCTGTATTCTTTTACTTTTGGACAAGCTGCCTGTAATTCACTGCACCGTCACCCAGCTTTGGCTTCCCTGTAGTGGTTTGTGGTCGTGGCTTTTCAGCTGCTGTGTGATGTCGTGTGCAGTGTGGCTCTCTTGTAAAAATAGCAGGGGAAATCAGCAGTGAGATGGCTGCTCGGGTATATGATAGCATATATATCCTATATATAAATTGACTAGCAGCCCATCAGAAAAAAAATATACCCAGTGAGCATTGAATGGATGGAGGTTTTGGCACAGAGGGGTTAAAATTGCTGTGGGATGCCTAGCTTCTGCAAAGGTGGGGGGGTAATCGGTGGCCTTTTGGTGGAGAAAATCAGCAGCTTGTCCTTCTTGGGCTGCAAAGGCAGGAGCAGTGCAGTTTGGTTGCCCTCACTTGAAGTATTTAAGTTGATGTTAGCACTCCTGGCTGAAAATTCAGTTTAAAGTAGCACTGAAGGGTAAATCTGTGTGGAGGGTGTGCTCTCTGGCTGTGGAAGCAATGGTGCTAGCTGTAAGAGACTGTCTTACAAGACTTGAAGGAGAATAAATCAGTGTTACTGGAGGCCGACAAAGTGGAGGATGATCATGATACTACTGATAATCATGTCTGACTAGTCTTGCGTATATATAGTGGATTTATCCAGTCATCCTTTGGAAATTTATTTCCTATATATCTGCTGCTTTTTTTCTCCTCCAATCAAAATATTTTCAGTGTTGCTGTTTTTATTTTAATTTAATCTAATGTGTCATCTGACAAGCATCTTAAATATTGTTTCCCTGGCTCACAAGGAGTGTGTAGAATGCTCTGCTGAGCCGTGGGATGGTGCAGAGGAGCTGCCCCGTGTTTTGCACTGTCTCGGGGATATTCTGGAACCCCTAAGGACCTGGCTTGGCCTTTGAGGAAGAGGAGCATTTACTGTCTGAGGAGACACAAATAGCTGCTGTGCAGCCAGTGGAATTACCAACTGACTGATTTGGAAGTGTGCTTAAGCACCATGTGGTTTATTGTCAAGTTTCATTATAATTTTGCAAAATCTTAATAAGGAAGTTTGGAAAGGGGAAAAAAAACCCCACTCAGTAGTGATAAATGTTCTCCAAAGTAATATTATTAAATTTATTTTTAATTTAATTTTTCTTTAAATCTGTATATGCTTGTAGAAGTTGATGCTTCTGACTCTAGGGAGGTTCTTGTTAACAGCCCTACGGTCCTGTTGATGGCAATTGTAGTAAATGAATTTTAATAAATATGAAATTATGATTCTGTTGCACTTCCCCCACCCTATTGAAATACAACTGTGATTTGGCCTGAAACACACCTTTTTACATTTGTTCTATAGAATAATGAGGCTCGTGGGGAGAAGTTGATGCTTCTGACTCTAGGGAGGTTCTTGTTAACAGCCCTACGGTCCTGTTGATGGCAATTGTAGTAAATGAATTTTAATAAATATGAAATTATGATTCTGTTGCACTTCCCCCACCCTATTGAAATACAACTGTGATTTGGCCTGAAACACACCTTTTTACATTTGTTCTATAGAATAATGAGGCTCGTGGGGCTGGGGTTTTTTTTCTCTTTCTTTTTCTTTTCCTTGAGAAATCAATTATATATTTTATGTGATGCCAGAGTAAACAGTGCAATCTAGAGCAGAGTGAAGAGCACAGCAGCTTGACTCTGATTCCAGTGTTGCATCTTGTCTACCTTAAATCTCTAGCCATTTTAAAACCACTTAGAATTAATTATCTAGGCTTTAAAGCTCCCCTTCTCTGGCTCCTGCTTACAGTAGCCAGCCACAGAAACGAGGACTTGGATATAAATAAATGGTGTAACATTGCATTCTCTGGTTTGAAGACATCTTTTTCCCTTCATTTATAGCCTTTCAAGTGGAATTGCCTATTGAAATGTGACTATTGGTGTTGAGTCAAGTGGCAGGGCTCCACGAGGCTTCCGAGCGCTGTGCAGTAACAGTGCAGAGGAAATTAGGTGTTTCAAAGAACTGAACAAATTAGAAGGCAGAGAGCACTTCTTGTGGCATATTAAAACAGCACAGTTTTACAGGGCCTTTGAACTTATTTTTCAGTGGCTGGGTCAGAAACACGCTGTTTTGCTTGGCAAAACTACTCTTTTCCCTTTTGTTTGCTTGCACTGCTGGGTTGAGGGGAAGCAAGAAAGGAAATTTTATACAAGCAAGCTGGCTCAAAAGCTTAAATCAGTTGGGTTTGTTGGGGTTTCTTAAATATTCTTTCAACACTGCTAGCATTGGTCATATTTTTTTTTTAATTCTTGCTTTGCTGCAGTGGCTATTAAATTCTTTGCTGGCCACAACTCAGAACACAATGGTGTGTGCCGTTGGCCACGGGAGTTTCTTCTAGAAGGTAACTGTATTTGCACAACACCTTCAGAGAATCATCACATCTAGCAGCTTGCGGTTCAGTTCATTATTGGTATAAGCTGGTTTTATTCATCAATGATGACTACCTCTGTCCACTGGTATCTATTTTTAATTTGAAAAGCATGGAAGTGGTGCTCTATAAGGAGGAGGAATTAGTTCCCTGTTTTCCTTGTGCATGAAAAATGTGCTAGAGAAAAGACAACCCTGGAGAAGGGGTGGTTTGTAGTCGGAGGAGCTGGATGTGCTGGCTTCTCGTGCAGTGGATTGTGTAATACGTAAAAAGCCAGCACTGCCCCAAACCTGCCAGTGCCTAATGAAGATGGGCAGCATGACTATTTTGGCCCATATTAAAAATAGCTGACACCAATATTGTTTGTAAATAGATGATTCCCCAGCAAAAAGGGGAAAGCATTGGAGGGAGAGTAGCAGTACCCATGGCAGGGGAAATGCAGGTGGTGGGTTGTTGCTGTGTACCTGTTTTACCCCCCTTTATCTCTCCTCCCATCTTTCTACTAAAATACCAAGCAGCTTGCTGTGGCCATCTCTGATCAAACAGCTTTTATTTTCGTTGTTTACTGTGAGAAATGGCTCCAATTTTAGTAAGACAGGGGGGTAGAAACAAACTAAGAAACTACTTGGTTGGAGGAAATGTAGCATATCCCAATTAGCCAGAAGAGGCAAGAAGAAAAACATTGGGAGCAAACCCAAGCAAGCAGCCAGGAAAACCGGCACTGTTTATTTTTGGCAGGAGCTGCTGAATGGAAGCTGCTTGTAGTTAATGCTGTTGGTGGCAAGACGCAGCCAGGGTCAGGTTACTGCTCTGATTCAGTGACCAGTAAATGGTTTTCCTCTTTCTCTCTTCTCATTTCCTCCCCTTCTCCTTTTGCATAGACCTTTGGAGGACTTCGTTCCTCCCTGGCCCTGCGTGCCCTAGGAGGAAAATGCTGGGGTGGTGAAAACATCTCCAGCAAACCCAGCAGCTTAGTAGCGCGTTGGAAGGGGCCCTGGGGGTGTCCCTTGTGCTGATCCTGACACTGAGAGAGCTGCTTGTATCTCAAAGCATTGTAGCAGCAAGCTTTACAGGGAGAGCCAAACTGGGCCAGTACAGCAAACGCAACCAGTACCGCTTCAGCACAGGGGGCAGGAGCTGCTGAAATGGCTTCTAGCAACAGTGTTATAGTGTTGGATGGCCACTGAGATCCAGAGTCTGTACATGGATCCAGGCTAGGTGGGTATGAAATCAGCATGCGTTCAGTGTATTAAATATATCATGTCTTGTAATGCCAGAGTTTGATCACAGCAATGTGTAGAAATGAAGGCTTTTGATATGCATGAAATAGTCTGTTGAAAGATAAATAGAGGAATTCCTTAGAAAACAGCTGGGAGATCTTCTGGAATACAGAAAATGCATTTGCAGGTGGGTGGAAAAAGAGCCCTTTCCTTTCCCTGCATGTGTCTTCTACCGCCAGTATCGCTCATCCCTCTGTTATCTGTGGTGGCTGGTGGTTGTCTCTTTCCATGGGGCAAGATTAACTCAGGAAAGATGAAAGCGCTTTCGTGGTGTGCTGGAGCTGGTGAGAAGGGTCTGGGAAGCTCAGGCTTCCTCCCATCGGAAAGTGAGGCTTGGAGGCCTTTTCTGTGCTGGGTGTGACCTTCTCTTGCCCCTCCACCCCCCTAAATTTGTCCGGAGGTGCCTAGGGCAGCGTTACATTGGGAAAGGCTCTTAGTAGCTTTTACTGAAGTTGTTAGAATTGGCCAAATCTTGGTTAGCCTTTTTAGAAGTACAGCCAGGAGCATGCACAAGTATAAATTCTAAAATGAGTAGTGAAGCTGTTGCACCGCTTTGCATTGGGAAACCAGCAATTTCCCCGTGCAGCTGTCTGGAGACGGCTTTATTCTCGGTGGCAAAGTTTCACTTCCCAGGATGTTGCGTTGGGTGTTGCATGGGGGGGCCTTACCCCGGTTGCGTGGGGGCACGTGTGGCTGGCCTGGGGTGCAGTGGGGCCAGGTGAGCCTGTGGACCCTGCAGGCCTGGCCGGCCGAGGACTTGGCACCACAGCGTGGTGCTGGCACACCAGGAGGACTTGACCTCCAGGACAAGGTCTCTAAAATTGCCACAGGATGTGGCAATTTCAAAGCTGCTTTTTGTTTGCTCCTCTCTGGAATCTTAAAAGATAAAAGTCAAATTAAAAAAACCCAACACCACAACCCAAAGCACTCCCCTCCTAAACCCAAAACTGCCCACAACCAACCACCTTCCCCCAACCAACTTTAAAACTAGGTTTCATTACTGTCTCCTTCCCTCCCTCCAGTTGCTCTATCAGTTGTTTTCTTTCAAGGAGGAAAAAACCAAAGCATACTTTGTCTGCGCTTGTAGATTACAAGAGACTTACTCCTCTCAAAACAGAATATGAAGTAGAAGACTAAATATAATTTTGCAAGGTAAATAATTTCCCTTTGTCTTCCAGTGCAACCACTTTAAATACTTGTATTCCCCGTTTTGCAGTTCCTGGATTGAAGCAGCAAAGAAAAATCCCCCACCAACTTCCACTGAAATGTGAGCAGAGATCTATTATCTAGCCTGCAGTCTGGTGTTTTTATTAATACCTTTTGCTACAGCGTTACAGTTCATTAACACCAAGTTGGGAAGTTTGAAATCCAGACAACAAATACTTGCTAATTAGAGTTAATGGATAGCTTGTTGCAGCTGTAATCTTCTGTTCTGCTTTAATGGCTTTAAAAAACCTCCCAGATCTTTCGAAGTTGCTTTTGTGTGGCAGAACTATTGGAAAATTGGTCATCTCCTGGCAGGGAATGTCCGTGTTATTTTTCTTTCTCCTCCCTACAAATCAATGATTATAATGAGTTTTCTGCTTATGGTTCCCTTTTTGGCAACTGCACAGGAGTTTGGATATGAAATACAGCATTTACATTTCTGTATGAAAGTGCAAAATTGAGATGCATTGGCTGTAGTGCTGGAGAGCCCTGCTGCATTTTTCATATTCCCATTTAGCGAGAAGCAAAGATTAGCTGCAGCTCAGTCATCCTGCAACATTTCTGGAAGTAACTGAAAATCCATCTAATTGCTAAGCCAAGAACTAATAAAAAGCACATATGTGTAACTCTCACAAAGGAAAGCAGCTCAAGATTGGAAGGCTATTGTAATCTTATCTCAGTGGGGAAAAAATTAAGGATTTATTTGGCTCAAGTTATTCTCTTTGTCTGCTTAGCTGTGTCTGATGAGAATCAATAATGACCATCTTTGTACAAAACTGGTGTTTGATTAAATTCTTTCCTTTTCCGCTTTGGGGGCTCACTTGTGTTGCTGGGATGGACTCTCATCAGCTGGTGCGGGTGATCGCCATTAGCCGGGCCGACTGACAGAACCCTGGTACGGGGCACTGAAGCTGAAATTGGAGAGCTGCTGTCCTCATGGTTTAGCAACCTGAACGGAGCCGAGGTTTGCAGGAAGGGTGGCTGTGCGCTTGCCCCGTACGGTGCTGGCCGAGCTCTTGCTGCTGTGGGTTACCCTCAGTCCACCTTTTCTTACGGCTGCTGAAAGGCTTTAAGTTTTCTGTAAAGGTACTGAGCCTTCCTGAATGTTTATGTAGTGTCCACTTTGTTAGTGCTGGGATAATAATGTGTCTTTTTCTTAAGATTAGGAACTCTGGCCTTTAAATACTGGAGGCTCCTGCAGCTTGACATCAACCTGAATTGACTATTGTCACAGATGTTGATGGTTACACTTGTTTAACACATACATTGCTGACTAAAAACTGCTCTGGTTGTAAACTAAGGGAAGGAAGGACAGAGTAAATAAATACATTGGTATGCTGAGTGGACTTTTCCTTCAATCCTCTGGCTCATACGGAGCCATAGGTGGGTTTCAATAGTGGCTGCTCTTTGAGTTGATGCACGTCATTCAAATGCATTGGCAGTGCCCCCATAATTGGTGGGGCTGAATGCTAACATATGTATTTAAATATTGATCTATTGTCTCTTACCACAGGAGGAAAAAAAAAACAAAACAAAAAACCAAAAACAAACCCAAGCTTGATTTATTTCCTTTTTAAAGGAAATGTGTTGAAGCTCTGGATGGAGATGGTTTGTGTCTGTTTCTGGAAAATCCAATGTGCTGAGCAGTAACCAGCAGCTACGTTTGTCCCTTACAAAGCATTTGCTGGAAGAGCTGACTGGGAAGAAGAGTGTCAGAGACACTTCTGTGACCGAGTCTGGTGCTCCTAACTGGGCACACAGGTATTCACATGCTGAAGAACTGAGTTTAAACTTTATAATAGGCAAGTGTAACTGTTAAGGTGGCAGATATACTACTTTTAGTTCAGTTGTGCAGAGATTTCTCACACGTTTATAGTTAAGGAAACAGGAAGCCCCATGGGAAGTTGGGGGAAGAGCTTAGAAACTGCGGTGGCTCTCTGCTGGACCAAGGCTAATGGTGTCGTTTTGTTTTTTTTTTTTTTTTTTTTTTTTTTTTTTGTTTGTGTGGTTTTTTTTTTTCCTCTACTAATATTTTATTACCCAAAACACCCCAAATTGTGTGAAAACTGTACAGCAGCACTTCGATTTCTTATTCACAAAGTCCTGGAGCAATTCCTAGATTTTCCAGCAAGCTGTTGAAAAGACTCTCATTTCGCTGCTGCTAATAGAAACCTTGCTAGTGAGACAAAACAAGAATTTGCTTTGCTTTATGTTTGGATGGACCACTGTGATGTCCCAGTTGCCTGTTCTCCCCACAGACGCGTTGTACGGTGTCTCATCTCTGTGCTTGTCAGAGCTGAGATTTGCCATATATTGCATTCATTCTGTGAAGAGGAATAAACTCTGCCACTGTATGGTCGCCTACAAATCTGCGTGTGTAATCTTTTTCATGCCCCTTAGTGAGCTTCACCCGCTCTGTGGAGCAGATGGGAGATTGCCTAGCAAGGCTTGGGGAGGCCTTGTGCTGGCCACTGCTCAAAGCACTTCTTGGGCCTTTTGAAAGTGGAATTAAGAAATGATGTAGCTTGGCAGAAAACACAATGACGTACTGCATTTTCTGTGAGCACCTTACCTCATTTCTTTAGCAGCTATTCCAGTTCTGGAGCAGCAAACCCTAATGAACTTGAGCTTTCTCCGGTTTCTTGGTTTTAGGGTTACATGCCGTAACTGTAGAGACAGAGATGTCTGACAGCTACTGGACAAACAAAATGCTAACTTCATCATCGGGCGTTTAATTCAAAACAGTGTGTGTTACACTGAAATACTGCTTTGTCTGGGCACTGCTCGGAGTCAAAAGTAGATTGCAAGTGAGCTATTAGAGCCAAAATAAGGAACAGTCATTTTTCATTGCAGCAACAAACTAAAGCTCCTGTGGGTTTTTTTGTTGTTTTGTGTTTGTGTTGTTGTTTTTGTGGTTTTTTTTTTTTGTTTTTGTTTGTTTTTTTTTTTTTTGTGGGGATTTTCTTTTGGTGGCAGTGGCACACCTTTTGAATTAAGAACAGGGAGCATTAATAATTGAGAAACTACCCTAGCTTTGCTTTAAACTCAACTGTTTATGAAAGGCATCATACTACACATGGACGTGTTTGGGAAAACAGAGGGTGTTGAACTAGGGCAGAAAAGTGCTGCTATTATTTGAACAACTCGAGCAGTGCTTTGCGGCTGTGACCACGTCCGGGGCCTTGCGGTGATAGCTTTGCTGTTGAAGACGGGGACGGCTTCTCCCCCAAGGAGCCTGCAGTCCCTGTGGGTAAGAGGGTGTTCCTGCCTTGCTTCCAGAAGAACAGGGGCATGGACTTACTTCAAGTAACATGTCTGCCATTCCAGGTTGAACATGATGTTGTGGTTTCCCTGCTCACCTACTTCACGGGAGACTTCCTTGCACAGTTAGACACAGCTCAGACTTTTGAATATATTTTTTTTACCATTGCATTATTTTTGTAGTAAAATATTATGGTGGAGGCTTAGTGGATGAGGATTGCCATGTATGTGACTCCTTCAGACTTGCTTTTGGAAGTGTGTCTGAGGTGGAGGCAGTGAAATGTGTCTTGCAGCGAGGATTATTTCCCTCCCGCCTGCCTTTGAACAGGTTGAGTTTGATGGCTGAGGAAATGGTAGTCTGACTTGTCTGAAAGGTCAGTGGGATCCAAGCCCTTTCTGTTAAATCTCTGTTTCTAATATTTTCTGAAGTTCTTGAATTCAGTCCAACGCTCATTTCCTAGTTTGTCAGGAAATTGTTTTGCTGCTTTATTGAATGAACTGCAAAATAATCCTGAGGAGGGGAAAATGTCTTAAGGAGAGTCTCAGCTATGCTTTAGCTGCTGGTGCCTGGTAAAACTCTGTAGATCAAAGGTATCTGTCTAGCATTTTTATCCTTATTGCTTTCAGCAATGATATTAAATTGATTCTCAGGCTACTGGAAAATGCTAGGTTGAAGTTAATCAATAGATGCACAGCAATATCTGCCCATCCATACCAGCAGGACCCTGGTTTATGGAGGAGCCGCTTTAGGTCCGTCAGACTCTGAGTGCAACAGAGAAAAAACTGCTGTGAAGTTGTTCTTCCTCAGAGATGCAGTGGAAGGTTTATGAGCTGGTCTGATGATCTTTTTCTCAAGCCTCCTGGGCTGTTGTTTTGATCTTGGGTTACGGCTGGTTTTGGTTTTGGCCTTTTGGAACGTGCTTTCTTTTGGATGCGAGTCTGGCCTTCCACCTCTATGGCCAAAGAATGAAAAACAGCCCATAAGGGATTTCACATTTCACATCAGTGTAAATGACTCTTCATTTACACTGTTATGGAAACAAGATCTTAGTTTTCCTCTCTTTTCATGGGTCGTGCTTGGTATTTACTTTATTATGTGTTCTCTCATAGTGTCCCACCCTCTTGCTGCATAACTTGTTTTCCTGGAGGCTGGACCTGCCTCTAGTTGAAAATATTGCCAAGCAAAAACTAAATAGCTGGCTCAGATTAACTGCTAGAAAATGTTTCTACTAAATCTGTGTAGGAGGATAGAAAGGGAGAGGCTGTATCCTGGCTGCAGAATAATGCAGAAATCATATGATAAGTAACTTCCAGTAAGTAGTAAACTCTTTCAAAGTTGATATTAAGAAATGTGAAAAAGTGACAAAATAATAGTGCACTTTCAGTGTTGACCTCCTTCTCTGCACTGGCCAGGCTCCTGCTGTGTCTGCCAAAGCCCAGGCTTCATATAATAGATGCTTTCTTAAAATAAAGCTGTATTGAAAACCAGTGAGAGGCTTTAGTGATACTAAACCCCCACTCAGATATGAAATGCTCAAAGGAGTTTTTGTTGTGTTGTGGGTTGTTTTTTTTTTTTTTCTTTCCCCTGTTGTGGTAAAACTTAATGTCATTGGAGAAATTAGGGAAGGGGTTGGAACTTAAAAATTTTTTTTAGAAACTCCCAGACTTTTGATGTTCTGTCACTGAGGTGAAAGTGGTACCCCTGAAGTGCTGCTGAGGAGCCGGGTCTGTCCCCATCCCGCCCTGGGCTGTGTATGCCTCCGGAACAATACGGGAGGCCGTGCCAGCAGCCTTTTAAAGGGAACCCTGGCTGAGGACAGCCCAGCCGTCCTGCACCAAAGCCCTTCCAAAGGGCTAAGCAGTCTCCAGAGAAACGTCCCCTCTGAGATGGCAGTGTCTGATCCGAGCCACAAGCAGCTGTGTAAAAACCCAGTGTGTTTTACCCAGTTCCTGCTGCAGCGGGGTTTGTGTTTGGTGGATGCCTTGGGGAGGGTGTGAAATTCAGTTCCCTCCTGATAGCAGTTTTGGAGTGTGAGAGAATGAACCCGCTCATGGCCTGTGCGGTAAAGTAAAGCCTCGTTACTTCCCTGGAGCCAAAGTGGAAACAGTCCTGAAATTGAAGCTGTAGGTGATTAGATAATATTTTGTGAGAATTTTTGCCACAAAGGTAAGCTCATCTTGGCCTTGTCGGTGCTTAGCATCCCCCTCCTCTCTGTGCCTCCTGCTTTCCTCGCTGGCTCGCTGCCGCCCTGGCTGGGCGCCGATACAGCGTGTCGGCTTGGAGGGTCAGCAAAGCTGGACTCCACCATTGGTTTGCTTCCACGGTGCCGTTCGGAGGGAAGACCTCTGAGACAGTAAAGTGCCCCTGGTTTCATCCTGCTGTCAGCCTGAACGATGCACGTCTCCGTGGGCAAATAGATGGGGAGCGAGGTGCGGCTCAGCAGGAGAATCCCTGCTCTGTACCAGCAGTGCTGCCTGCGTTAAATATTCCTCTTTACAGCAGTACAGCAATCCAAAAGCGTGTGCGGTCGCTTTGCTTTTGGTATTGCTCCAGGTACAGTTCTCTCTAGGCTTATCTCTATCCCCTCTAAGCAGGGACGTGTCAGACCTTAATTCCCTTCGGTCTGTGTCATTGAACCGCAGCATCTCATTTTATCCCGTTATAGAGACTTAAGAAAGATATAGCCATCTGAGTGCTGCAGGAGTGCTGGGGCTGGACTTGAGTGGGGCTCTGGGAGGATCTGCCTGAGCCCCCGACGCAGATTTCTGGCGTTTCCTTTCAGTCAAAGGGGTTCCTGCTCTGCCAGCTCACGGGCTTCTCTCAGGGATGAGCCCCGGTGCTTGTGCTCCATGAATGAAGAGCTGCTTCGGAGATCCTTAATGCAATGCCAGGAGCAGTCTGATTTGTCTTTTGCTCTTCAAATAATTCCTCAGACTGCTTAAAGTCTGAGCACAAATTTCATGCTGAAGGAACCTCATATGTTACACAGAGCCCAGGCTGTTTCCCAGGAAGAGTTCATGCAAGAGCTTCTGCAAGATGTTGCAAAGCAGAGGAAGGAGGGGGGGCTGTATCCCAGGTGCCTGGGAATGTGGCAGAGGGGCAGGAAGAGGTTTGTTAATCCACGGCCTGAGCTGGCATATGAAATGTCTTGGATAAGGGGGTCTGTGGGCCGTGGTCAAAAGAAATGTTTTCTTTTCTCACCTTTTTTTATTTTTTTTTTTTTTATAACTTTAAAATCAGGTGAGCTGGGTTTCACAGAGAGCTCTGGATTTCAGAGCTGACTTGGATGTCTCTTGAATTGTGCAGGGTTTTGTATTCCTCTTGCTGCAAGGGGAAGCGAACCACCATTATAAGGGTTAATTGTTTGATAGGCTTAACTAATAGCTCTAACTATCAGCTCACTTGACCTGGTGGTCCATGGTGTAAATGAACTTCTCACCTGCAGAGTCATTGTGTTAATTCTCACAGAAAATAAATGGATCCTGCCTCATTCTGCCCAGAATATGTGCTATTAGCTGACGAGGAAGGGGTTGTGCTGGTTCAACATTGTGCCCTTTCATCAGCCCAGGCGTCACAAATTTTAATTCACCCTCCAAGGAATGTTGGAGGAATTTTGAAATCTTTTGTTACTGATACAAAGCCCAGAAAATTTCAGTGAGAAGGCATGCTTGGTTGTCTTCCAACAACCGGACACACATAAGGTCTCGATGTTGCTGCTTGTGGTCTGTAAACATCTACAGAAGGCAAGTTGAGCTGTAATAAGAGCTAGACTTTTCTAGACATGCTCAAAAAATACAAAATATGACTTCCTTCTCCTTTTTCTATTTGATGGCTTGGATACCCAGCTCATACATATCTGCTGAAATTAAGTGTGTTTATTTTGAATTAATGTACTGGATTTGGTTTTCTTTGCTTGAATAGTGTAGTAGGAAAGATGGGTGCATACCCTACTCTTCTTGAACCCCGAAAATCCTGAATATTACCTTTAGGGCTGTACAGATGAATCCTGCAGCACAAAGCACTTGTCACTTGTATTCCTTTCTCTTCGTCCTCATGGGGAAAGTGGTATGCTAACTAACCAAAGACAAAAATACTCTTTTCTCAGACTGAGAAGCTAGATGGATGCAGTTAAAAACATTTATTTTTTTAAAAAAGAGCACCCTACCACTGGAATTGCAGTAGCAGGTTTGGCACAGTACAGTCTGCAGCTTGCTTAGTAAAGGGCATTGCAGTGGGAGAGGCGTTAAAGATCAAGTCCAGTTCCAGGTGAAAGATTTACCTTCTGCGTTTCCTTTGACCCACGGAGCAGTTTATAATAGTGGATTTCCTTCATCTGACTTGCCCTCACTGTCCATGTGCTGTACAGTATGCTGCCAGATTATAGTTCTCTCAGTAATAAAATACTTTGTTGTAGAAATCTTCATGCAAGCATGGGTGCAATGCCGCTGTGGAGCTGGCAGACGTGAGCTATCATGACTGCTGACTTTTTTTTTTTCTTCTTTTCTTTCTTTTTTAGCATTATCGGAAGGCTAAAAGAGAAAAGAACCACTAATATCTCTCGAGGCAATGGCCAGAACCCAAGGGAGGGAGACTAGAAGCACACACAAATGTCATAGTTAAACACTTAATAGGATTTAGGGATTTTTTTTTTTTTTTCTACAGATTGATTCTCTCATTTTTTCTGGGGTCTCTATAGAGCTGTGCCATTCTTCAGTGAAGTTAAAACCAATTAGGGCAGAAGTTCTGACTTAGTTTAAACTTGGAAATTCAAAGTCTAAGTTACAGATAGCTTTCAAGGTCAATATGTGGTTGCATGCTATGAAATTTAATTGATATTTTTCTTCCCTAAAGCATCGACATATTAGCAGGCAGCTCATCACTTGCATAGAATTCCCCTGGACATCATTAAATTTAACCTGGGATGCTTTATCTCTGAAGGACTTGTATTCAAATTTTAAATGCTTTCTTTTTCCAGAAGTGATAAATTCTGCTTAATGTTTCCAAAGTAAAATGTGCACAGTGAGAAATAGAGGAGGAAGAGGGATTTAGGTGTGGGAGTGCACACATGTAATACCGAGCAGAACTGTTTTAGCAGGAGAAGATCGGGAAGCTGAAATTAAAGCTTTTAAGAGAAAAACAAAGCAGAATTTAAATGCATAAATATCGTCAAGTTAGGAGTAATTTTATGTTAACATATTTTCATGTGAGATAACAGCATTGCTGTTATTGTGCTTTATAGAGGGACAAAACAGTCCCAAGAATATTAACGAAAGTATAGAGAACAAGCACCGTTTCTCCTCAAAAGAGCACGTTTTGGGGGATCATTTAAATCACAGAAAGGTAATATGCAAAAAGCGCTTGCCCTCTTCAGAGTTTTGAACTCTTTTCAAGTTTTGCACGGAGAATGTAAGCAAGACATTCTGGATTATTAAACACAGTA
This sequence comes from Podiceps cristatus, assembly GCA_000699545.1. NCBI lineage: Eukaryota > Metazoa > Chordata > Aves > Podicipediformes > Podicipedidae > Podiceps > Podiceps cristatus. The sequence goes on along the minus strand of KL270090.1, from coordinate 24,685 downwards.
TACTTAAGTCCAAGTTTTTCATAGCTAATGAGATTTTTCCAGAGTGGACAGTACCTGAACAGTGCATTTAGATAATAACATATAATAACAGAAAAATGATGAGAGAGCCAAATGTTATGTGATTCCTATGCTGGACTCTGTCCTGTTTATTCCTGGCAAGATATCATGTACCATAAGGGAGCAGTGATGCTTCCAGAAATCTGTAGCACGTGATGTGTTTTTCTTCACTGAGGCACGAGGCGATGTGCCATGAAATGTCAGCTCCCTCTCCATTTCATAAGCGAGTTTGTTCGTTCAAGGGAGACGGCAACATTTGTAATTAGGCAGGTGAAATCATTAGGAGGAGCGTCCCATGCCTCTTTCCAAATGCAGGTCAAGGTTTCGTGTGCGTAATCAAATATAGAACATAATTTGTATTTACATTATAAGTTAAAGTGAATAAAACCCTGGCCTGCAAGAAGCCAGAAAGCAGAGGGTTTTTATTTTCTTACATACTCAAGCAAAAGGAACAATGTCTCTGTTATGTTGATAGCCAGGATTAAATTATTCTTGGACTCATTATTAAATGAAGCATATGATTAAATATTGAAATGAAGACTATTATTTTTCATATCTGCATTGGAATGAGGAAAAGGAAAAAAAAAACCAAACCCAAACCGTATGGATGAGTCAGTTCCTGTATCCAGCGCAGCGGGGGAGAGGGGAGCTGCTTCCGCGCATGCTGAATCCGAGATTTGGAGCCTGGTGTGGAGGAGATGTTTACGTGGATTTGGAGGGGCACACACATTAGTTACTCCACACCACAGCTGTGTGGTGGAGCGATGCACCTTGTGTAGGTGCATCGTGCATCAGTGCTTGGCATTACGCTCGAGGAGCTGCTGCTTTTCTCAAAGGGGTCCCGTCCCTTCCAGTGCCGAGAGATAATGATCTCCCGGAAGACCCAATTTCCTATTGCTGACTTATGTACGTGTATAGCTCTTACAGCAGAAGCTGGCTCAAAACGCACATGTATCTGGATAAATACAGTGGTATTTTGTTGCTGCTGTAGTAGGTTGTAGAGATCCCGGTGAGGTTAGTGCTATGCGAAATCCAGCTCGAGGGGGTTGTGTGTTACTTGGCTGCCCCAAGAGCTGTGGCCCAAAGCAAAGGCCATGGACCAAAAGGAAAGAAAGATTATCAGCCCTGTACTGCAGGAGCTGTGCTTCAGGTCCTCAGTTTGCAGGTACAGTTTTCTAAAGCCGTGTGAAAGGTTTCCCAGAGGTTTGAGCCCACTTTCTTGTTTATGGCCTGGATATATGGGTGTGCACGTAAACCAGCCAACAGGGCTAAAAAAAACCACCCCATACCCAACAAATCTTGCAGCATATTTCTGCTCTCTGAAACGTCTTTGCTTGCAGTTTATGATAAAGAAGCTAAATTGGTAGAAGTATGCCTGAGAGACACATGCGGTATTTCTAGAGAATTAAGGATATTATAAGGAATGGAGATGATGAGGGCAAGTGAAATTGTCAAGCATAATTCTCAGTCTGTTCAGGCTTTGCCGTATGTAAATCAGTCTGATCGGGTAACTCAGGAACCCAGGCTGGCCGAAAAAATATTTCTTATGGACACAGGAAGTGATGTTTCGGCGACTGTGTGTTACCAAACTTCTTAATAAAACTTGCTTGTTTCTGAAATAGCAGTTATACAAGAAAATAAAATGCAGTAGGAGTGGTTTGGATGGCGGCTGTATTACATTATCAGCCGTTCCTAAGGCAGTGGTCTGTCTTGCTGGGTTTAGTTTGGTTTCTGTAGTCAGTCCTGTGATAAGGCGGTTAAAGCAGAATGACCCTTTTTCCCCTAAATGAAACTAGAAATGTTTAATTGATTTCCCTGACTTGCCCATGGTTCTTGAGGAGTTTCCCTGTGCGATTACTGGCCTTTTTCACATGATTAAAAAACTAAGCATTTGGAATCTGCGGATCAGAAATCGTCTGATTTGAAATTCACGCCGTGTTCTGTTACGCGTGACAGCTTGCAGGGTAGGCTGAGTGAGCAGAAAAACAATGTGCGTTATCGGCCCCCGTCTCTGAAGGTGCACTTTGCATCGCTCCCCACTCCCAACAGCTGGGCTTGGAGGGGAGACCGTGAGAGAAACTTGGTCTTTTTTTAAAGGTTAGAAAAGTCAAGCTGCCTTGACTCCAACCAGAGTAAAGCGCGTGAAAGTTTGCTTCTTATGAATAACATCCTCAGTGTTTCTATTTCTGCCAGATCTCAGAGGTGTGATTTTGGCTGCTGCTGCTGCAACCCCGTGATGGCCTGATGGCTCAGAGCTTTTGATTTCCCTCAGCCCATCACTGTCCCCTCTCGTGCCTTAGTCCACCCTGTCTTTCTGCAGTCTCCATACATGTGCTCTTCCCTGAAACGGGGAGAAGGAGCTTCCCAAGTCCTCACAGGGATGATTTCAGTAATGAATGAAGCTATAGTAATTGCAAGAAAAACACAAGGGTTAATGGCACAGCAATACTTGTGTTTTAGAAGGCTTCTTTTTGCAGCTATGGTGTGTTAAAGTGTGCTGCTGCTCTTGCATGGTTCGTTGCTGGTTTGGTAAACTTTCTAGTACAGCTATTAAAAGTATTTAGTTTATTGCTGCATTGGTGGTGCTATTAATAGTCTAACTTGGTAGGAATGAGTGGAAGTTGATGTATAAGTACGGGTAGGCCTTGCCCAGGCTCCATTTTGTTATTTTTATTAGTGACAGATGTATTTTGTTGGCATGCTGTCCCACACAGCTGAATTGCATCAAACTCCTTGTGCTCTTGGAACTATACTTAAAAAAAAAAAAAAAAAAAAAAAAAAGTGAAATTGCTCGGACTGTAGAGCTGAAATTTAAATTGAGTCTACTGGATTGTTTGTGTAATTACTTAGAAGTTTATCCCCACTTGCTGAGCAGTGTTTATAAATCAGATTTCAATACAGTTTGCTGTGTCAATAAAACTTGGCAGTTGGCTTTTGAACTGTTGGTGAGCAAAGTACGGACATGGCCGTTCTTGCATCACAGGCATTGCCAAAATGTCCTATTAGACAGGTGTGTAGGGTTGTGGTTTTCTGTGTTTTTTCCTGTGCCTGGGATCTCTGGGGTTTTGTAGCCATCGGAGGACCATGCGCTGCAGTGCTGATTCACATCTTTAAATAAGGACACCTGCCATGTGCTGATAGTGTAAATTCCAAACTGGCAACTAATGGAGCAGATGAAATACACCAGGGATGCTCCAGTCTTCCAGAAATTAAAGTTTTCGTTATAGAAATGTGGAAATGGGAGACTATTAGTTTTGTTCTCTTGACAGTTGTTATTAAATCCTACTTATTTCACGTGGTCTCAATTCTTTTCAGTTTTGTTATTTCAGTGCACGGGAGATCTGTGCAAAAAAAGCCCAGTCGCTCTAGAAGTTACTGCCTGATCTGAAAGCGGTTTAAGGGGGGAAGACTTGGGTTTGTTTTTGCTGCGTATGTTGCTGAAATATCCGTACTGGAATCTGAACCGCGCACCTCTGCAGCTTGCCTGCAGACTCGGGCAGACAGCACGGGATTGTTTATATTGGAGCTTCCCCTTCTGAGGTTTTCATAACTGTAAGTAGAAGCAGAATGTTTTTGCTGATGTGCTAGCACCATTTCAAGGTGGAAAACAGTGTGAAAAGGAGACCTTTTATCCAAGTCTGCAGGGGGATTTCCTAAGCACATGTAAGCCTGAGTTAGAAAACCATAAAGGGGAAGGTCTGGAAGATAAGATCCTTTTGCTCCTATTAATGTTTAGAGGAGGCTTCCAAGATGCTTGGAGCAAAGAGCATTATGGATTTTATTTTAAAGCTATGTCACATTTAACGTCATTGCTCAACTGAAAATATCCCAGTGCTAAATCAAACTAAACTCTTTTTTTTTTCCTCCTGTTTCTGCATTGCTGGTTTGATCCCTAGATATAGAAGATCAGCAGAAATCCCCCACCATTTAAAAGGATTAGAACTGGCTGGTGAGATTTTGGCTGTGGAATTAACTGTTGGGAGCAGTTTTACAGTAATAATGCACAGGTCAAATGTGTGGATGAGTTGCATGCTTCTGCACCGAGCAGAAAGCAAGGTGCAGCAGTCCTTCAGCACGTTTCCGTAGTCTTGCCTGCTGTAAATGTGCTTTTATACTTTTTGTTGGGCTCCGCATTTTTGTTTCTGTTGCACTTTCCTTCTCATGTGACGCTTGCATTTCAATTACTTGTATTGCCTTGTACCTCCTTACTTACCTTTCTTGGTCCGAGCAGTCCCTTTCTTTCCAGGCATAATTCCCCACCTGCTTTGGTGGTTTTCCCTCTGGTGTGGAACCTGTTCAGCTGGTGATAGCGATTAATGACTGCACCGACCATGGTTGTCTAAACTCCTGTTTTTTCTGGCACACATGTATGAATGGAAAGGCTGAGGGGTCCGGCAGGCCTTGCGATGGCAGCTTTTCACTTGGCTACAGAGCCTGCCGCTGCTCTCGTATTTGCAAAACTACCCTGTATTTCTTGGAGCGATAGCACAGTGCTTATCTAAAATGGTACAGTAGTGCAGGAGGGAGGAGTTTGAGCTGTCTGGGATGCGGGTGGCTCTGGTTAGCCAGGAAAGCAGAGGTGCACAGCATGGGGAGAAGGATCCCCAGTGCTTCTTTGCTCTTCTCAAAGTCTGTTTTCTGTGTGCCATTGTAGCCTTCCCTGTTCCCAGACAGGGTAAGGAGAGGTTTGAAATCTTGAGCTACTAGATCCTGCTTTCAAAACTGTCTGAATCCAGTTCCTTGATCTTCATGGGTAGGTTTGGGAAGTTAATGGGACTTTATCTGAGTGCTACTTCCTTGTTAATTCTGGGACTTAAATTATTAGAAATAGAAACGAACCTTCTGGGTTTGATTTATTTCCTAGAAGTTTATCTTTTTATTCTTAGCTAATGTTCCTGGTGACTTTTGCAGTACCATCAGTAGACCTGACCAAAGAGTTCCATTATATTAATCCACGCTATTTTTGACATCAGTATTAAGCCAGGATTTTTAAGAACGTCAATCAAACTGACTTCAGACAACCTTTGTCCTCCTATGACAGACTGACTCTAATCTTTGCGCTGAAGAGGCTTGTGACCACTTCAGCAGGTGATCTGTGAGTCTGTCCTGCGGTGGCATTGTCTGGACCCGTGTGTTGGCTGCCCATGATAGTAATTAACATGTGTGCAGCATCCTTAATTTTGAAGGGCTACAAGGGTATGTATTCTGTAATGCAGTTCTGGATGTCAGAGAAACTGTTGGGAACTGTCTGAGGGATGCAAGAGAGCACTGAAGTGGAATGAGTTTACCAAATTAAGTGTAGGCTTAAGTCTTTGAGCAAGGGGGTTGGAGACTACATTCTTCTGCAAGAGTGAGGGCACCCATCATGCTGTCCCTGCAGTTAGCATGTGAAATTGTTGGAAAAAATTCACTTTGGAAACTCATCCAAATTTCCACCTTTCAGAAAGTACTGTGCAAAACTGGCTCCAGTTACTATGTTCTGGGGTTGGCTTTTTGTTACTGTTGGGGAAAGAGGGATTGGTTTGGGTTTTGGTTTGGGTAGTCATCTGAAATAGGGCTCCAAATCTTCTCTGGCCTGGGTTTAAAAAGACATGTTCTCAAAAGTGAGTAATTTTCTGGCTATAGTTCACTTACTATATGTATGAGCCAGAAAGAGCTCTTCACTCGCAGAAATCCAACAAGCCATCTGAAGATTGAAGTTTTGGGTGAGTTGGGTGTCAGTCTCTTGATGTGTATTCTGAGCCAAATCTGGAAGTACAGCTTTTCCTCTGTAACTGCAGATCGATGTACACCGTTTTGTCATAGATGCTGCAGGATTTAAAGATTGGGGAAGGTACACGCGCTTCATACAGAATATTAAATATCACTTCTGAAATAAGATACTGTGTAAGTTGGGTTTCATAGTTAATTTTAGGGAGAAAATCTTTCTAACAAAATACTGTTTTACACTTCAAGAATTATCCTGCAGTGACTAGATCAGCAGAGATTTTCATATCCAAAAATCTGAATACCTATTCGTCTTGACTGCAATGTTATTTTTCATTTTTAGAAATGGAGTGTATTGGCTAAGGCATGGAGCTTGGGAGCTCTGAATCCAGTTAGTATTATCAGTCAGATTGTACAGATATGAAACTGAGGCAAAAAGTAAACAATTTGCCTGAGGTTAAATAAGAAATATGTGATGGTTAATGTTGTCTCCTTATTCTTCCCTTGCCTTGTCTGCTTAGACTTGTCAGAAGCTTCCCCCCCCCCCCCTTTTTACAGCACCTAGCACTACGATTTTGATTTAAGCCTTTAGCCTTTGATTTAAGAGTACAGGAGCTACTGTAACATGGTAATGCTGAGCCCTTGGAGTCTCTCAGCATGTAACAATCATCATTTGGACAGAAGTAGCAAAAGGATTGCAAATACTCTAATTCCTTTTCTCATGCTGTCTGCTGTCTTGGTAATAAATTCACAAAGCTTATATGATTAAAAACTTGAGAACCTGGGCCATTCTATGCACTCTAATTAAAAGTGGTAGAAAACTCGAAGCTTTCTTTGAAGGCCTGTAAAAATCTGACGGTGGCTTTGAAAGTTGGTTGCCAGCAGCAGAGGACAAGCCCGTGGCGCCGTCGTGGGGTTTGCTGCAGGGGCAGGATGTGGTTCTGCACTGATCTTACCTGGCTGCCGCCCCTGCAACTCCAACCGTCGCGTTCGGGTTTCTCGGTAAAATGTCTTGCTGAGTCAGAAGCATCTCAGACCGTGTATTTTTGCATGGTACTGCAGTGGGTCACAGCCTGTGATGTGGTTGAGTTACTGAAGCGAACAAAAGAAGCGTTAGTGAAAATTAATGTGCTTTTCACTAGCGTCCAGTTCATGACAGCGGTACGCTTGCATGGTGGGAGTCCGTGCTTAGTGGTTACAGATTTAAAAACAATTTATCCTTTGCCTCTGGATCCAAGGATGGTACTGCCATCTCCCCTCTGTGAACTGACGTGCCGCAGGACTTGTGTTCCTCCTCTGCTCTGGCCACTGGCTGGCGGCTTGGGGCTGACCTTGCTGCAATGTGGGCTCAGTGTCACTGAGGGAATCGGGGAAAAAAAATCTACATACTAAGTTTTAATGAAATGGCACTGGTATCCAATAAGGAACAATGAGTAGCTGAAATGTTTGCTGTGGCTGGGCAGCCTCGTCTCTGTCCAGAAGCTGGATGATGCTGTAGCTGTGAATGAGATGATGGTGAAGGCTGGAGGCCACTGTAGTGTTCAGTGTTGGCCATCACCAGTCAGTCAATGAAAGCCATCACCGACCTCCTCACTGAATGAAAATGGAGGTAAACCAGGGCCAGGCTGTCCCCAGCCCTCCAAATTTCACTGCATGGCTTTAACCACAGTGCTACTGTCTCTTTTAATTTGGTCTACTCTCAATTTACTAGAAGGGATAAAAATAACTTTAGCTTTGAGTTGGTGCACGGCCTCCTGGCTGGGAAGAGCTGTGTTGAGGAAATCCCCCGATAAACTCTGGCTCCTTGGCCATTAACCTGAGCTAACGCTGAATGAATCAGCTCCGTACAGTAGCAGCCTGGGGAAAGGCTCTCCTTCCAGGACTGATCCTTCAGCTTGTTTAGTAGCACAGAGTGCAGTGGCTGTGGCACGTACGTGGCCGGGGTGCGTAGGGTGACTCTCCGTTAGGATGCAACACGCTGTAAAAGAACACAAGGGTCCAACTGCGAGTGCTGGTGTTTTGCCCTGCCCGGGATCCCAGGGAACCAGAAGGCAAGTACCCTGATCTGCTGGAAGCTTGATTTTATTAAAGAGTAATCAGCAGCGGATATGTGAGTATAATTTACTGGGTATCAGAAGGTCTCTTTAAACATTGCGCTGAATTAAAAAAGAAAAACTGCTATGCATGGTTTTATTGTTTCTTTATGAAATACAGCTGTTGAATTTGTATTTTGCCTTATTATATTCACTGTCCCCCAGCCATTCATCATTACAGCTCTCTGGAGTCATGATTGCTCTCCAGTCTCCAGTATTAAAAACCCATCAGAAGGGTCCAGTTGGAATTTGCCAAGCACGCGTGGCATCTCGGCATCACAGTTCTCATTAATTTTTCTGACATTAAGGGCTGGGATCCCACATGCAGTCTTTTGGAAATACTCAGTTTCCATGAAGGAAAAAAAGTGGTGAGGGAATTTTTGCCTCCAAACTCCTTTTTTTTTTTTTTTTTTTTTTTCTCCTTTCCTCTTTTAAGTGACTAGAAGCAGTCGCTTCTGTTCTGTTAGACCATTTGCGGAAGCTCCCCTCCAGCAGTAAATGGGAGCTGGTGGTGTGGTTGGGAGCCTGTAGCTGGCACACTGAATGCTCGAATTAAAGCAGCATCTCTGCAGGTACATATTTAAAACTAAAATATTACAGCAAGTTAAAACAACTTTGGCAGCATGTGCAAATTACTTGGCAAAAGTGTTAATTTCCTTGTTAAACGTCGTAGCAGAAAGGGCCTTTGATCCCAGCAGCCTGTTGGGAGTCCTTCCTAATTGTTATCAAACTATCCTGTAGCTTTAAACAGATAAGACCTAATTAGCTAAAGTGGAGTTGCCTTTTTCAAAATAGAGAGTGCCCTCTCAATGTTAGGCACCTGTGTTTCTGCTCTTTCAGCTAGAATTACATATTTGGCGCTCTGCCCAACATATGACTTCAGGCGAGGGCTGGTATCCTGTGGCAGTCAGTGGCTTCCAGCGGCGGAGGAGAGGGCACTGTGGCTTGCATTTCCCCGGTGGCCCATGCACACAATGTACAAGTGACCTCCTTCAGGTGGCAGGCGGAATTTTAAGCATTTGTATTGACTGGAATATGAAGGGCTGATGTAAAAGTCTCTCTCTCTCTCTTTCTCTCTTTTTTTTTTTTTTTTTTTAAATGCTTTGCACTTGTTAAAAGGAAGGGGGGAAAATTGCATCCATGGAGTAAGGTTTGATTTCCTTGCCTCAGTATAAACTCTTCTCCACATCAAAAGACCACTTTAATGATTAATCTAGAATCTCCTTTACTACTTTTACCCCGAGGCTATTAGTGAGGCCACCACAGAGGAGGAGGAAGGGTAGAGAGAGGGATCTTGGAAATGCAATATTCTTCAGTCTCCTTCACCCATCTGCTTCCAATGGGAAAACTGAAGCATTAAGGATTTGGTTCAACACCTGTTAGGTTACTCAAGGAAATACAAAGACTTTACCAGATGTTTAAGAAGAAACATATGGCAGGCAGGGAAGGAGAAACTGTGCCAATTTGTCTGTTTAATCAATCAAACTTGTAACAATCAATGCTATTGTCCATACCCTTAATAAATAACTGTTCCCATGAAATACTCCTGAATGCAATGTAGAACTTCACTAATTGCCCATTGCAGTGGGCAGAATGAAGGATGCAGTAAGTTCTTCCTTCCCTTGCTGATGATACAGAGCTTTTGGATTTTTCTCACCCCATGTTTTTAAGCTACAAACAAACAAAAATCAATTCTGGGAATAGATTGAAACAGGATTCATAACCACCTGCACAGTTTTCAGAGGTCACTTGAAAGTTAGTTATAATGAGTATCAGGGAAAGGAAATAGATTTAGTTTTGCAAGGTATTTTTGTGAAGGTGGATGTTGTTTCCTTGAAGTTCTGAAGCTTAGGTTCCTCTTTTTTTTTTTTTTTTTTTAAATATATAAAACAGATACAAAAATACCAGCTTTGTTTTCACCACAGGCTACCACTGATTGTGGTTTATCTAGAAAAATATTGTTGCTGTAAATCCAGAGGAGCTACTCTAGTGATGTGATTTGGGTGTGAAAGAGGATGGGTTTAAATGGTTTCCTGGAGAAACACTTTACACCAGCTCCCATCAAAGATGCTTTTAGTCCAGGCACCTTCAAGGATTAAACCCCGAGTGTTTCACCTGTCCACCGGTACCCTGGCCGCATCCTTCAGACTTCAGCCATCCCTCAGAAGCAAAGCAGCAAGTTGAGGATGCTTTCGTAGTGAAACACGAGTGGAGCACCTTAGGATAAGTAACTTGTCATTAGGGGCAGGGCACAGTTCAGTTCCTGCCGTTATCTGGCAGTAGTGCACCTTCTGTCCTCTCCTAATGATTAATCACGGCCTTGCCCCGTGTGTTACCAGGCAGCCTGCATTTGCTTAATAGTCAGTAACTACGATGCATACGTGGATGGCTTAATCCCTAGTGACTGTTTTCTAATGCTGACAGTGCTGAACAATAGGCTATCATGATAGCGTCTCATTGATTCTTTTTTTTTCTCCCCCCTCCTTTGCAAAGAATTGGGAATTCCTGTCTGTGATGCTTACTTAGCTACCTTTTATTGTCAGCGGTTATGCACTGCATTAGTTACGGTCATTATCGAGTAACTTTTAACTCTTCACTAATTCACTATTTGGCCAAATTGAAAATAAGGGTATTTCCTTTATGTAAGTTCACTCTGTGCTTGTGAGTTAGTTGGTGACAAAGTGCTAGGACAAGGTAGGGGGGAGCATTTGGAGCTCAGGCTGTTCAGGTTTGCTTCAGCTTCTCTCATCCCCCTCCTTGGGCACTGGAGAGGGTGGGGGAGGCTGGAGGACCTTGTATCTCTTAAAAAGTCTCCATTAACATCCTTGGATAACAGCTCTGCAGCCTTTTCTTCATTAAAATGCAGATGGAACTAGTATTATTCTGTTTAGGAAACAAAAAAACAGTTGTCACAGTGAATATACAGTTTGTAAAAGGGGAGTCAGGGTTTGTCTAGGTCTCCACAATGTGAGTCGGATAGGAGAGCTCCTCTCCATGGGATGTAGGAACAAAATGGTTTTAAAAGGCACTGAAGTCAGCTAAAACCAAATATTTTTCTTAATTCTTACCTTATTGCTGATGTTGTGCAAAGCATTACAGAAAAAAAACTTGCTTAGGCCTGGATCAGTGTACTTTAGCTGTCAAGCTCTTTGTGAACATGGTGATTATTAAGTGAAGCATATGCTGATCCAGGTCTAAATATGTTTTTCCTCTATTGCCTGACACTGTGTTAATGAAAACATCCCTTTGCTGATGGTGGCAAGTGCCATCTTGTTTCCATAGCCAAGCTCGGCTCAGGTTGGGTGCTGTTGCCAGCAAAGGGATGCGGAGGGTGTGCGGAGCCTGGGGCTCCCTTCCGCTGACCTGGCTTAACACTTCGTGCCTTTGTCCAAAACAGAATTGTTAGTGGAGAAATTGGTTAAAAAAAAAAGCTGTTGAGAAAAGCTGAAGTTTTTGGGGGAGTGCTCCAGTCTGAATGATTTAGGGTCATTTCGTCCCTACCCTCTGCACTGCTGGGGAATGAAAGATGCCAGGAGGTGGAAGGAGAAAGGACTGTGTGGCCTCTTCTTTTTCCCAGCCTCATATAATCTTCTTAACTTTTTTTGGCTAAACGATTCTCTTTTCCTGATATTCCTAGACACCTCTTTTCAAACTGCTGGAGGCATTATGTCCACTGAATTCCAGTCTGGAATAATGAAACTTTGTTTTGCACTATGGGGCTACATTACGCCCCTATAGAATTTTTAACTGGTGTGTTTTGTTTTTATTTTTTTTTTCCCTCCCACCTGACTTTCTGGGTGTCTGAAGTAGGATTTCCTGCTTTAATCCAGATCACTGGGATTTGCTTATATATCAGATGCAAATCTCTTTGCATCCATAATCCTTCTTTATGAGCTGTTGTTGATGTTTCTGTGGATATATTTTTTTTTTTAATTTTATGCCCTATCGCAATGGGTACATATGTTCTGAGGTCTGAATTTTTGAAAAGTGCATCCTGAGTAAGTTACGAGATAGATCTGTGTTAATGTGGCTTGACAGTCTGCTGCAAGGATTGGTGGAGGACTGTACTAAAATACAGTATCTACCTAGCTCTTGCATTTTCTCAGAGATATATTCTTACACGTGAGTATAAGAATAGGCCCCCTGAAATGTGTGCGGGTAACGGGTGGAGGAGGTGGTACCACAGCCTAGCATGGTAACTCCAGAGCATGGGGCAGAGAGGGGTCACCGCTGATGGAGGGGATTTCCTGGAGCCAGAGATGAGCCTGAGGAACAGGCTGGCGTTACAGTCCATGAGTGAAGTTTTGGTTGGAAACTGGATGTTTTCATCTGAAGAGGAAGGTTGGGCAACAGCAACGCAACAGGAGCGATGGCAGCAAGCAGCGTCTGACTGAGCTGTGGAGGTGGGCAGGGCGGTGTGGGGAGCCAGGCCTCGCCTGGCCCTCCAGACTTGGGTGAGGTGGCACGGCAGCGTTGTGTTTGACTCTTGGCTCAGGGGTGTGCTGGATGGCAAGAGGAGGGCTCTCCCGGTTCTTTAAGGTCCGTGCAATGGCTATTGCTGTCAGGTGCCTGCTAGTGCTGCCTCCTGCCTTTCCTCAAAGGTTTCCTTTGGAGTGCTTCAGTCCTTTTCTCTCCCTTTTCATTAGGGTGTGTTAAAACCTATTTTTTATTATTAAAGCATTTCTGGGGCCTGGGGTGGCCACTGATAAAAAAATCTTCCTCCTGCTATAGGAAGGTTTTGCCTTCTGCTTCAGTGCATCTCCACCTCTGGCTGGCCATTCCCTTGTGTGCCGGTGCGAATAGTGTAGTTCATCTCGGTCTTCTAGAAGAAGTGACTTAATACCTTTGGTTTAAGAAAGCAAATCATGGATTTAGTATCTTCCATGTGTGAAAATCAGTCTTGCAGACTGATCTGTTAAGGCTAAGGAGGGGCATCACTAGCATCACTGTCATAAAAGACGCGGGCAGAAGTGGCTTGAAGCTGTTCTTTTTGCTGTCGTTTACTGTGGTGTGTAGATGACATAGCACTAAATAATCCCTGGTTTGGGAAACTGAGGGGTTCTAGTTTCTCTAGCAACTGATCTGGAAAAGGCAGTGGAAAATAAATCTGCCCCCAACCCCCTGCAGTTCCCTTGTCCACCTGGAGCTGTGGCTTAGGGGCAGAGGCTCATAGCCCTGCGGAGGTGAAGCCTGCGGAGGTCGGTTGTTTCCCAGCTCGTGCTGCCTGGGGCCCGCTGCAGCCTGGCAGAGGTGACGGGAGAGAAGTCATCCCCCTTGCTCCGTGGCCAGTGGTCTCTGAGCCAGGGTTTGGGGTGTAAGCAGACCCTTCCGCCGAAGGCGGCTGTTTGTGCAGAGGATCGCTTCGCATCCGGGGTGAGCTTCTGCAAGATGAGCTGCTGTTAATCAAACAGTGCTTGGGGTTGGATCCAGCATGGGGCAGTCCCTCCTGTTCCTCTGTGTTTGCGAAAGTGCAGTTTGATTACTTTGTCTAATAACCTGCATTTAGTTTCTCCTAAGGAAAAAAACCTCTTCTGACCCTGAGTATCAGTGATCCTCATGACTAATTCTGATTTTAAAGTAGGTATAGCAATGTGGAACAAATCTATCAACAGCTGTGCTTAACAGCATCTTCTGTGTTTGGTGCTTTAATGATAGGAAAAGAAAGAAAGAAAAAAAACTGACATATTTTTATCTTAACTAGAATGTACCTAATTAAAAAAAAAGACATCCAGATTGTAATAGCAAAATATGCTTTAATCACAGTGTGACCCTTTTATAATGGTTTTCCTGTCATAAGTGTAATTGCTGATACTTTGATACTTCTGCCAGTGTGGCTTACAAAAGTTGCAACATGAATATAGAAAGGATATGTATTAAGTTTTTCAGTTTTAAAAACATCAAAGCAAATCTATGACATTGATTTTTATTCTTTTGCTGTTCATCTGCATATTCTTGTATCTATAGGGAAAGCAGGTAGTGACTAACAGCTTGTGAATACTTAGGAGAGTAGTTTCAGGCTAGTACAAGGTGAAAACACTAAGCAGTTACCCAAGATCTATTACGCATTTACATGCAGCTGCTTACCTTTTAAGGCAGTCATTATTATACTTAAAAGCTAACTTTTGCTGTCACCTTGTTGTAGGACAAGTTCCTTGTGTTGTGACAACAGCAGAGATGCTGTTGTTTTGTCAGTGGATTTTCATTGCTTGAGATCCTTAAACAGAGTTAGAATCTTGTGCCATTTCCCTCTGACACTAGTTTTATCTCCTCCTACCTTGTGGCAGTCCAGCCTTCTTTGATTTACATATGTCTTGCAAGATGCTGTACAAATTAAAGGATGTTTGGTGGTAAGCTTGCTAGGATTTTTTTTTTTTTTCCTGGATGGTGGGAATTTATCATAAACTTAATGAAAAGCTCCTTGACGGCACATTCCAAAACCAACCCCACACATAAAGCTTTGTAGCCCAGTAACGTGCTTGGGGTGAGACAGCAGTATTTATCCCATCTCCTTGGTGAAGAGCTTAAATGATGTTGTTACTAATTCCTTTTCTAGAAAGTGTGACTCCTTATCCCTGTTTGCGTGAGGGAACAGCTTCCCACCGCCCGGGAGTTGCAGCGAGCAGGCTGTCAGTTTGCGAGGCAGACAATTGAATCAAGGCACTAAAACATGCCACTCCAAAGCTGTTTAAATCATCGTAATGCGAATTATGAATTTATTACAATACATATTACCTCAGGGGACAGAGAGGGAAAGGAGATCTGAAGGGGCTGTTTGTAAACATGTAAAACAATAAGCATTTCCTGCGTTGCCACCGCGACAGGGAGCTCGCCTGCCGAAATAAAACCTAAATAAATGTGTACACAGGCAGCAGCTCACCTGGGGCCAGATGGCTCTCAGTGGGTCAGGTAACAGACTGCTTAACAAAAAAAAAAAAAAAAAATAAAAAAACAAAACCAACACAACAATGAAAAACCCTCTGTAGGTTTTGAAGGTCATTGATTTTTATTTTTACATCCCACCCCCGATTTGTTCCTCAACATTGTTCATCTCTATTTCCCCCTTCCCAATTTCTTCCCCAGCATTTCCTTCTTCCCTGCAAAGGGCCCCAGAGCTGCTCATCTCAGGGAGTGCCTGAGCTCCCATGGAGATTTTGCAGCCGGTTATTGCAAAGAGAGTGGCAGGAGCGTGCCCGGGAAGTGCTAAAACAGAGTCTCGCCGAAGCCGTGAGGTTGTGGGGTTACACGCACATGAGAGTGGCGCTTGCTCCGTGCCTGCAAAACAAGCAGTGCTGAGTTCAAAGTCCTGGTTCATTTTTTTCCCCAGCTATGTGTGGGTGGTATAAGCTTATCAGGATGCTGGCAGCCCCTGGCACCGTACATCTGCCGCTGCATGAGCTGGTGTACCGTCAGTTTAGTGCTGGTTTGGGTAAGGTTTGGGAACCTTGGTGAGCTCAAGCCCCTCACTGCGCCTCTGGGCTTAGCCGCAAGCTGCGAGGGGCAGCTCACGCTGCAGGTCTCTTGTGAGTGCCCGGTTAGCCTGAACAGTGACTCTTTCTTCCATGTTTTGGCTCTCCTCCTGCTCAGGGGAGCACGTCATGAAGCCTGTGCAGCAGTGGGCCTATAAAGTGGAGTGAGTTTTGCTAAGAGATTTCCTGAAAAACATTGATAGGACTTTCAGTGGCCCAAATTGCTTCCCTATGAAAGGGATTTTGGGGGCCAGGAGAGCCAGTTCTCCACTGTGTGCCTGGTGGAGCCCAAATCCTAGTTCCTGCAGTGAGCCCCGTGTCCTGCCAAGGGGGCCAGATCTCTGGATGTCACAGTGTGCCGTCTGTGGAGCAGAAGTGCTGCGCTGTTGGAAGGCGTAACGTGTCCTGTGCTTTGGACAAGCTGCCACAAACAGAAGAGGCAGCTGAGGTTGGAAAACCACAAATACACCAGTGTTTCCTAAGGGGGGAGAAAAGAAGCGCAAACCTCGCGGGGAGCATCACAAAAACACCCTAATGCAGGTGTGGATGCTCAGCATTCCACCAAACAACAATTCTGCCTGTGTGTAGTGGATGTTTCTTCAGTTTTTAGCTGCAGTGCTGGTCCTTGGTGTCTGACAGTGGTAGCCTCAGCTGGGGCTTCGCAGATGCTTTGAAAGGTGAGCAGGTAACAGCTGCCTCCCCAGCTCCAGGTCTCCGCTCCATCGGTGGGCTATCTGCTCCAAAGAAGGTGGGCAGCTCCCAACGGCGTAGCGCCTTGCTAGCCACTCACACAATTTACCGAAAAACAGTGGTGGGATGATGAATTCTAGTCATTATGGACCAGGAGGACATAAGGAAGGAACCAGCAGCTTAGAGAGGGCTGGCCCCATATCCCATTAGTGCTGCAGTTTGAGGAGCAGCATGCTTCAGGTAAGCTCTCAGGGGGATGGTGCTGATTGATGTGGAGGTAGTGATTTGTAAAGCGGAGAACCTAAACTTAGTGCAGGCTGCATTGCCAGCGTGCTGGCTGTCCTTAAAGGACTCCTGAATATGCTGCATTGCAAGACTGCAGCGATTTGGCTGCAAGCTATATTTAGCCTATTTATTCTTTGTTGGTGTATAATGTGCAGTTCAGTGGAAAACTTGGTCTCTCCAAAAAGGAGATTTGAACTGGAGTCAAGACAGGGAAAACACCATCTGTCTAGAAAACGTTTTTCTTAAGTGATTTGAAAGGGAAGGCTGTATATGTAAATATATATGTGCATGTTGCTTGTTTTGCTGCTTGGGTCTTTTTGTTTAAAGTTGTTGGGTGGGTTTTGTTTTGGTGTTTTTTTGTGGGTTTCCCCCCCAGTGGTCTTCCATCTTTAGTTTAATAATTAAATTCTTTTATAAAATACAGACAGAATAATGCACTTTGTAGTTCAGCTTTTTAGACCAACTCTTTAGTAAGAAAATGTCATTTTTTTTCTACTTAGTGAACAACTCCAGTGCTAGGGTAAAAATAACTGTGTTTTGAGGAGGAGACTATTCATGTTGGAAGCACCCTTAAATGTTGAACAAGGATTAGCCCTATTGTGTTAAGGAACAGAAAAGAGCAACAAGTACTGTCTCTGTTTTAAAGTGCTTACAGTCTGGATTAAAGGTTTGCAAACTTAATTGGTCATTGTGAGCAGTACCAGGCTCGCTGGTGGCTCCCGGCAGTTCATCCATGCAAGAAGTATTTGTGCTCTGCCTTGCCAAGGAATGTGTGCCATCACTTTGAAATCAGTTCAGGAATTACCTCTGGGAAGTGTCTGTGGCCCGAGATGTGCTCCCCTGGGATTTCCTGCTTTTAAGAGACATGACCTGGCCGAACTGATCCGCCCCAGCCCGTGGACTCGCTTCCCCGCTTTGTCTGAGCAGGGCTCTGCACTCACCTTTTTGGCACGATATTGGGCTTTGTCATGGAAGTTTTGATCCAGAAAGGTCTAAGTATGTGATTTTTTTTTAGGTGAAAAAAAATGGTGCGGGGAGAGGGTTTTTTCAGGACTTTTGGTTGATGAACTATTAATATCAATTGGGGAAAATGGATTGAAAAAACTACTCTGTGTGCATGAAGCAGGGATAGGGAGGAGGTGGCATCTTTTCATGTGTTAGCTCTAGAAATAAGACTTCAAACGCCATTTGATCTAAAAAATCATGTCTTAATTATTGTCAGATACTTGACCATTATTTGGGAGAGACAGTCGAGCGTTAACTGGAATGACCTGTCATGTACGTGGTCCTGAGCAGCCTGCTCTGGCTGACCCTGCTTTGAGTGGGCTTGGATAGGTGGTTCCAGAGATCCCATCCAACCTCCGTTCCTCGGTCATTAAAGCAGATAGTGTTGGATGTTGGCTTAGTGGGGTAAAGATAAATTCTAATAACTTTATTCTGTATTATAGTTTCTGAGTTCATACAGAGTGCCTTACAGGTATCTACCTACAGGTATCTTACAATACTACTGTAAAGTGACTGTACAAATAAATTCTGGATAGACCATACACAGACAGAAGACCACCTATTCCTTATGACTTTCAATAGGCAAAGAGTCTTTATGCAGATAACATTTTTTTTTTAGATAACATTTTCTTAGTTTTAATAATGTTATAGATGAAATATTGCTTTTTATGGCTGTGCAATATCTTTTTATTCTGTTTCTTGGGTGTCTGTTCATCTGTCTCCATAATTATATTTTACTTCCTGGAATTATGCAATCCATCAATGTCGGGAAGGGCAGGGTGGTTAAGGGTGGCTCTGAGACTCATCAGACAAATGCAATGCATTTCTGGCAGTTAAAATTGTATCCTTATTAAAATCGAGAAATTTCTTCTCCCTACCCCTCCCAACTTACATGATTTTAAAAGTCCCTCATAAAATGGAAATCTCAATTTCTTATCATGGTTTTATAAATTTAAAATTTAATTTAAAATAGCCCATGGTGAACATTTTTAAATGACTTTTCTTTGGCTTTGATACAGCATGCAAATATCAAAGAGTCTGGCCATAATGATGTTTGATTGCTGCCTGGCTTTTCTTGCTCTGGAGACTTTCCGTGGGAGAGCTTAGGTCGTGCTTGGGGAGCGCACTAGCAGCACTGGCTGCAGCCTGAAATGCACCTGTGGATAAGCGCTGCAGGAACTCTGCAGCTTAAAGTGGTGAAACCTCTGTGCTTAAAGGCGTGAAAAACAAACCAGAGCACTGTATGCTTTTGAATCAGCCTAAATTGTACATGGTAGCCAGCTTAAAAAATAAAAATAATAATTAAAAAAATCCAGAAAGTTTTCTTAAGTTTCTTAAGATAAATACAGTATGTGCCTTAACACATGCTAGGAAAGGCTGAAGTAAACTTTTTGGGGATTTAAAATGGAAAATGCAAGGGGGTGGAGTTTTGGAGTGCACTTTGTCATTTCATGGCCTGTATCCATCTCTCTTTTCTTCTAAAGTGAATCCATATCCATATTGGCCTGGCAGGTGTTGGGAAAAGATGATGTAATTTGGTTTTGATGCAAAGGATGCTTTTTGGATGTCAGTCTCAATTTAATGCTGCTATAGAACCACAGTTCATTCAAACAGTCTTACAAATACCTTATTGTGATTATTAATCCACCACTGGAAAGCCAGGTGCCTGGCTTACCATGGAGCAGGCTACTAGGTCTTAGGAAGAAGTATGAAAAGTCTTGTAGGGGGAAAAAAAAAAAAGGCTGCAAGGTCTTGACCTCACTTGGCACTTTGAGAAAGTTGTGATGATAAA
>KL270089.1:0-14325 GCA_000699545.1 Podiceps cristatus | reverse complement strand
CTGCTCTTACCCCCTGCCCAGGTGGGAGCTGTTCAGTCCATAGGAGTTACTGCTATCACCGTTAGTAATGACAGAAGTAGCAGATACTGAGGAATAAGAACTTGCTGATGATTTTGAAGAGGTAGTAAAGTTTCTGCTAGTTGCAGTGCCTGATCTGGGAGAAAGGAAAAAGAAGTAGAAACAGTGCTACTACTTTTCTCACCCCCAGCCCCACCACCCGCAAAACTCCAAGGACTTGCCATGTTACAGTTAGTTCCCCCCCACAGAATTTACGGTTTTGACCTGTGCAATGACATTTCCAAACACTTGTCTGGAACAGAAATCTCAGACAAAAGTATCAGAAGCAGGTGTAACAACTCTTGCTTAAAACAAAATCTGGGTCCCAGACTGAAATAAGTAGGCAATTCAGATGGCACGAGTGACAGAGAAGCAGGTTTTAAGGTTATGAGTAAACCACCTTGAAACAAGCAAGCAAGAAAATCCCAATCTTCAGACCACAAAACACTTGCCCCACATTAAAAGTGACAGTCAGTCCTTCCTTACTTGAAGCGCAGATCACCCAAACAGAATGTTAATCAGTAAGAAGATAACCAGGGTGGGCACAAAACAGTTTGTTACTGAGCCTAGTTGATACAACTACATTGCTTGGAGACAAGCTACACTGCTATGTACATGCAGCATGCATAGTAATGCTCGGCATTTTGAGAACAGACATATTGAAATGGATTTAAAAAGTTCGTAAGCCTCAAGTTTATCCAGTTGTAAATCCCCAGCTATTCCACACTACTACTCTTCTGGTCTGGAAAAGAACCAGAACAAAATGGTACAAAAGTCCAAGAAGGCACTAAAATTCAACAGCATTGTCATAGAAAGCTTTGGCTCAAAAAAAACCCAAAACCAAACAAACAAAAAAACACCACCCCACACAAACAAACCCAAAACCAACCAACCACAACAAACCAACAAACCACCACCACCACAAGACAGTACTACATAAATAAGCTTAAAGAAACTATTTTGATACTAATCAATTTCTCCACAGGAAAAACTAACTGGGAAATGGTATATCCTCTCCATCTTTGCCCAAATAAGCATGTAACACCCAATGCAAAAAGGTACAGGACACTAACAGCCACACAACAATAAACAGTAGCTAATAGACCCAAAGCACAGCCGACAGCCAGCCAGGAGAGGACAGTGCTCTCCAGCTTTAGCTTGTTCTTGTATCTCTGTTAATGTGGACCTGATTCTCAAATGATACAAACTAAAAAAGGCATATTCATAGCTCAGATGCTACTAAGAAAACAGTCTTGGAAAACCTCTGTGGAGCAAAAACTGAAAGACAAATAACAAGCCATAATGGCCAGGAGGCAGAGCTGGACAGACCTACCAGTTCAGAAATACAATAGCAGTAAAATAAATACAGAAGGAAACAAGTTACAACAGGAGTTCCCAGACGAAAATTCAAACCCCAAATGAAACTTCAACCTGAAGCATGTTAAAAAAACCCCACCAACCAGCACAAACAGAGTACACCAGGAAGTATACTAGCAAGAATGGGCAGATCTACTGAAATAACTAAGACAACAAATGACATTTCTGGGACAACATATGACCTACCTGTCAGAGGTGGAACTTCTCAAGACTACCTGGACACAAAGATAAATGAGAGAACAAGAGGGTCTAGACTAAAACAATCATTATCAGACTCATGCTCCATATATGGGAGTTTCAAGGGTCAAGAATAAAATAATTAACCTAACAATAGCCTGTAAATCCATTAAGAACATATTTTTAAGAGTTTGAAGTAGAATTGAATTATCTAGCAGCAAAGAAAGGCAATGTAGAAAATGCTAGACTTGAAAATGTGGCATGTCTGCTTGACATGTTTGAACCCAGTGACATAACAGAGTAAGATGCTCAGAAAATGACATGAAGAAAATCTAATACAGAGAAAAGAAAATGAGCAAGACTTCTTCAGGGATTGTTGCAGTTTAACCCTGAAGGCTAACTGGACCACGCAGCCCCTGGCTCACCACTCCCCTCCCCAGTGTGGTGAGGAGGAGAATCAGCAAGAGTGAGCTCGCAGGTTGGGATAAAAACACTTTACCAGGACAGCAAAGGAAAAGATAATATATTAATTATAGTACTAATATATAAGGAAAAAATATATAAAATGAATGATGCACAATTTCTCAACACCCAATGACCAATACAGCCCTGAGTAGCAGTCAGGGAGCAGGGATATTCCCCCACACCTCTCCCAGTTCCAGGGAGAGCGCAAGGGAACAAACAGCCAAATAAACAAGCCCGAATGAAATAAAACAAAAATAAGGTAACAAGAAGGGAACATGAACAGAAAATGAACCGAACAAGGAACCACAGTGAGGGGGCAATGGCTGACCCTCACTTATACCGACCATGCCGTCTATGGTATGGAACACTCTCTTTGGATTTAGATCAACTATTAGTTGATATTAATAGTTTAGATCAACTATTCTGGCTGTACCCCTCCCAAGGTTTTGCACCTGCACATCAGCAAAACTTGGGAAACTGCAAAATGTCCTTGATCGTTCAGCAACAACGAACACCAGCAGCGTACTATCACCATGCTTCACATACTAAATCCAAAACACAGGAGCTGCTGAAAACAAAGCTAGCTCCATCCTGGCTGAAACCAGGACAAGGATTTCAAAATTTCCAATAGAAGCACAGAAGCAGTGCATAATCAAGAGTCTGATGGCAATTGAAGAGCTCCAAGAAGTACTTCAGTATTATCCTACACCCATAAAAAAAGCTAAGAACTATGGGGGAAGATAAAAAGTTAATCAGAAAGAAAAGGTAAGAGTCAAGTGACAATGTGGGGAAAGGTCTACCTACAAAGTCATCAAGGATCTTGAGTGAATTCCTGTTAGAAAATTGAGAAGAATCATGTAAGAAGTAAAACAATGAAAGAGAGGCTAGCAGCTTTAAACTGGGGAAAAAAGAAATCAAATGCACTTGTGAAGATAAAAATTCTAAGCACTCTTACACTTTACAAGTGACTCATCTGTAACAACTGAAGAAAGATGGAGGATTTACTAAGCACAGCGGCTCCCCCTCCTTTCACAAAATGGTCACAAAGGTAGCTATGATTCCATGCAAAAGGCACAGATAGCAGCTAAGAATGTTTTTCTCTGAAAGCTTCCCATTTTAAGCCCAGGCAGTACTGCAGGCTCTCGAGGAGACTGCCTTATTTACACACAGAGGTGACAACAGAAGTCATGGATGCCAAGTATTTATCCCCAATGCCCCAAAAAGGGTTTCTGTGGATATGCAGATTTTGACCAGTCAAAGCCACCTGCCTCCTCCACTGCCGTTTCTCACACCATGTAACTTCTGTTCCCTTGGAAATGGAAGCTCCAACATCTTGCTCTGAAGTAAGAGATAAACGTTATTTCTTCTTCGAAGTCCATGACTTAGAACCTTCCAAAATGTTCTCAGGTACTCAGTGGGTTACCACTGAAACTTTGTTTGCTCTTTGGAGGCACAACAGACACTGGACTGGAAGAAGCAAAGCTCCTGCAGCTTCCCTTTGATCATCATTGCAATGTTTCTGACAGGGATAAACACAATCAATTACATTTCATCAAAGTCCATAGAGGGGTAAACTATAGCAAAGAAAGACTTCATCTAACTGAATGACAATTCAAAGATTTAAGAAAGTAATTTTACAGGTTGAAGATGAGACTGTGTGGTATAACTGCTGAATCAGTCCTCCTGCTTAAGCACAATTTAAGTCTCTCAATATAACTCCTGTCTGAGCTAAAAGACCTCTTCTAGAAAAATTTGCTGTCAGTTTCACAGGGGCAAGCAACAGCCAATCCAGCAAACCACAGCTGAAGTATTCCAATGATCAGTAATCCTTATAGACAGAAGAAGCCTGCATTTCATTTGCAGCAAGAGTATCTGCCTTCTTTTCCATTTGCTGCCTGTAGAATTCCTTCTTCAATTTCCATTTCATATCCCACAGAAGCTTTTAAGTGTTAAAATCACTTTTTAAATTTCTCACTAATACTTTAATTTCTGAGTCTTCTAGCACAAAAGTTATTTACTAATCCTTCAATTCTCTTGGCTCCTCTGAAACCCCTCATTAGTCTACTTTTAAAGTTTGTATCCTGTGAGGTTGTCAACAATCATTCCACAAGCAGTTTTATCACTGTGGCAGTTACAAAAAAAAAAAAAAAAAAAAGTCTTCACATGCACATTCAGCACTTCCCTACTGAATCACTGAGGTTATTTGGTTTTGCCTCAAGGCTGCTACAGGAGCTCACATTCAGAAGACTGAACTAGGACTAGAATCATATTCCCAGAGTCCAGCAGGTATTTCTGGCTCATGTTCTTCATTCCCACATGCATAACTTCATGCTTCACAGTACCGATACATGTTGCCCCCGGTCTGCCAATTAAAGACAGACGTTTCACATCTTGCCACGCAACCTTTCAAAATCCCACACAAATGGCAAGTGAGGAGAAATCTGAAGACTAGCAGCATAAAGAGGACAAGGTCAGATTAATCTAGTACAGAAACTGTGAGGCCATATGGTTGATAAGTAGAAAAACTGCTAAGCTGAACAGCTTGAAAAAATACTGTAAAAGGCTTTCAAGTGGTTGAAGACAAGAGATAAGTATTTCAATTCAGTTGAGGCTACATTCAGAGCATGCAGTAGAATTTGTCCTCCTCCTTTAAACTACCTATATAAAAAAACCCACATTAAAAATAGTGACAAAAAGGTTTTGTCAAAGCAGGAAAAGCTGGAACTTACATTTAATTGGCAAAGCAGAGGCCATAATAGATTTTCATTTAGAAAGTTCTTATATGCAAAAGCCTCCTTATCTTACATACTCAATGCTACTCTGAAACCATGGCATCTGCTGCAAACTCAAGTACTTGAAAGCCATGTAATAAAGATCCACCCACAAAATATTTAGCCCCATTGCAGAAGAATTCCACTGAAATCATCAGCACATAAGGAACTGGGGGAAGGAGATCAGTTTTAATTACGAAAGAGCATTTAATTATGATGATATGTACCTACAAAATACATATCAACCACCAAGATCTTAAAATCGTACAGCAATTTCTGGCATGCAATATCACTGAATGTAGCATCAGGTTGAACAGAAGCCTAAATCAAGACAGTAGTTGAGAAAAGTCTCATTAAAAAAATGGGTGAACCAAGCAACAACTCCTCAACATTTTTACTGAGGAGAGTACCAGGGTGGGGGAGTCCACTGAGTGCCATCAGTAAACAGAAGATCAGGAAGAGGAAATAGCAAGAAAATTCTAGCAGCGACCAAAGAACCAAAAGGTATTTTCCTGCTGCATACTGCAAAGGGAGGCAGACAGCTACCAAGCAGATGCTAAATACAACTTCACTCCCATTTTCAAATGCAATACCTGATGGAAAATAGGCTATTTATAGATCTGACACGTTTTCATGTTCATTTGTGGAAAGAAAATGATACCCAGGATAAAAAAGCGTGTGCTAGGACTGAGCTATCTGCTAGCTCAGGATTTTATTTTGGGATACTTGTAAGTAACAATTAAAGAGAATTAAGTACCACAGAGTCACTGATACAATCTCCCTTTGGAAGCAAACTATGCTTCCAATTCTGAAATTCCTAGAATAAGTATAATCCATTCCCTCGTCTGAAACCTTGTCTAGTAGTAAAAGCAATTTCAAACTGCAACAAGAAGAAAGTATTTTGTTCCTTAGGGAGCAAGCTTACAAACAGCAGTGGCCAGACATAATCTGAATATACCAGCCAAGGACTGCCATGGAGTTTAAGAGCATTTTTTCCTGTAAAATGTCAGCCAGCTTGATGGCTGGGCAAACACACGGAAGGCCAGTGCCTCTGACAAGCAGAAAATGGTGGGGAAAACTCACAATAGGGAACCCATCCACCCCAGTCACCTTGCACACACATACTCTGCGAGCAGTGAAGGATACAAACTCCCAGCTTTTCAAGGCCTCTTCTGGCACATAGGCAGTGATACAGATGCTCACCATTCCTCTACCAACAGCAGAAAGCTCTACAACCCAGTTGGCTTATGTCATCAAAGCTCTAAATTCAGAAAAAACTCTCTCGTAAGCTTTTAGTATTGAAGTGATGCAACCCAAAGAAAGAACTCCAAATAAAAGCTCCCCACGTTCCAGGCTAAACAGTATTTTCTCCAGCTGAGAAACAGAATATTGGAGCAAAATGTTTGCCTGAGACAGGAGTAACATTTGAAGTTACTCAACTTTCTTCCAAACCACACCTCAGCACAGAGCATTTGCAGTTCCTTTTTTTGCTGACACTAGATGCAACTAGAAGGACTCAGATTCTTCAGAACTTCAAAATGTCAGTTTATTTAGAAAGCATAACAGCTTATCAACATTACAGACTTGCCTAGCCTCACAGAGAGTAGAACAGGTTTTCAGGGTGAGTCTCACTTATCCTTCTTAGTCATGCTGTTAATGCAGCTTAAACTCACTTCTGATATCAGCTTCGGCTTCCAAAGAGATCAGTTGCTTTCTACAGACAAAACCCTCCTTTACTACAGAGTAACTTTCTGTAATATTAATGCAGTGTAACCTACCCTGAACACCTCATCAGTGCACAGGATAAGACACTCATGCTCTTTTGGACTGGGAACTCTGTACCTTCCCTCTGGATACTCTTCTCTCCTCCTTCCTCCCTCACTGGTTCTGTCTGGTCCAATTGCTCACAAGTCACCCACAGATTTTACACACACAAAACAGTCCCTATGACTTTGCACTAAACTCATTAATCTGGAGTCTTAAACATATAATATTAATCTGATGCAACACATACATGCACACACATGCCCACGGAAAGACAAACTACATCCCAACCCAGTAAGGCGATTTGAACCCTACACTTCAGGTTAGCGAGTCTTTTACCAGCTCATAGAAACAGTTAAAATGCTGGCAACATCTCACTGCAGTACAGACATCTAGTGATTCCAGAAGAATAAAAAAATTTAAAAGATCTACTCAGAACACACTCTAAGTCACAGTACACTTCCACTTGAAGTTTGTCTGCTGAGGCACCAGGCAAATCAAAAAACATGATTAAACAAGCAGCTATTTTTTTTAATTACATAGGAAAGATTCATTAATGATTTTTTTAAATTAAATTACTGCTCTGAAAGGAAAAAAAAAAAACAAAACAAAACAACAAAACATGCTGCTCCAAGATTAACTTATGCAAGAGACTCAACCTGAAATCAGTAAGAAATCTTTGTGTTTTCCTAGATTTCTATTTCATGAGGAGGTAGAATTTAGACAGTGTATTCAAAACTAAATGAAATATGAAGTTACCCTTAATAAAAGAATGTCTAGAAAAAAATACAGATTCTCAATAAAACATGAGAACTATATGGAGAATATAAAAACATCAAATAAGTTACAAACTAGAGTATTAAGTATTTATGCATTTATATCGAGATATGCTAAAAAAGGGAAGAAAAATAAACTTTAGAATTATGACTGATATGAAAGGAAAGCACTGAACAGTTATAAATGCATTAATATGGAGCAACTACGATTCAAGAAAGAGAAGTTAGATTTAGCTTACTCACTAAGAATATATTATGTCACAAAAAAATAAAGCTTCACTATTTCCTTTTAAAATATAAATCCCTTAAAAATACGTAAAATGCTTTGTGAAATAACCCTTCAAAGAACAGCAGAAAGAAAACTTAACATCTACAAATGATCCAGCTTAGACTGTCACTGACCCACTCACATTTGTTAGGGAGTAATGACATGCAACAGAGGAAGCACACCAAAATGCAAAAGAACAGTCCCCCCAGACCATCAACATATATATTCAACATAAATATCTAGACTCAACCATCTTGGGAAAAGTCTGAACTGCACAGTACCCAAAGAAGCAGTATACCACAACAGATGCATTGCTAATTACACCCTCTTCTTACGGGGAACTTTTTTTATGCCTCCCACATGCATCTGCTACTGCCCACGCTACGAGGCAGGCTACTGGACACACGACTACTGTCCAGATCCAGTATAACATTCCTCATTATTTCCAACAGTATGAGTACAATTCATATGTAGTTTTGGGGTTATCAGGCAACTGCTGTAGTAGCTTAAAGACATAAAATGGCATAAAAAACATCACTGAGCCTAACAGGAAAATACTGCTCATTATCCTCTTTTGTTATATGTCTATGAAAGAATAGGTTCTCAACTTTTTCCTCCTTCCATGTCAAAGACAGAAAGAGTTTTAAAGTCCAATCTTTCTACCTGACTTGCCTTACAAGACACAGTCACTTTTGGCATAGGAAGGCACAGTGTTAGTCCAGCAGGGTTCGTTATAATCCAGACACATTAAAGCATACTGCTTTCCTGAGAGACAGCCTTTGCCCTGGCCACATAAAAAGGTCCTTCTCATTTGCTCGGCAGTTTCTGTGCTGATCAGCACAAACTCTGAAAGAGGAAGGGTAGTTCAGCTGCTTCTTCCCCTCTTCATCTTCCCAGTGTTTTTGAACAGTTATTATGCATTTAACCTACAAGACTAAAGAAGGGCACAAGAGCCAGACAGCAAAAATTGTTAAACCAATGCACCCAACCGGATAATGAAGACATTATGTGGAATATACTTGCTTAGTTTCTTAAGTAATAGAGATAAATGCAAAGGAAATAGTTACCCAAGACAAAATACAAAGGAACAGATAATCCTACATTTATGACTTATTACAATTCTTTCAGCCACCATTATCAGCACCAAGTCAAACAATTTCACAAGTTCTACGTTATAATAAGCAAATCTGGTTTTATGTCATTAGAAAACATTGATCTGCATACTGATAACCATCTTCCTTGAAATATCACTAGAGGTTAGTTAGAAGTCTTTACCTATCAGACTAGTTGCTGAAAAAAGGAAAAGACTGGGGCCTGGGAATGCTACAGGACTCCTTTTTAGCTTTGCTTCTCATGGAAACAAAAGGTTACAATCTGGTCTTGCACGGCTGCCTCTCTTAATACTGACTGTCAACCAAAACTCAATAGGAATGTTTAGATGCTTTTCATATTGCACTCTTACAGAAAGTTCATTATAATCCTATGAACATTCTCCTGACCCATCTCAGAAGTAGACAACTGTTTCAAAATAGGTTTCACTGACCTATTTGATCCATTCTTCAAGTTTGATGCTAAGTAAGATCTTGATCTCAAATGAGATCACTTGGCAGCAAGTTCTGTAAGTTAACTGTATTGTACGGAAAAACATTTTCTTTATCAAGTCTGATGGCCTACTCACAGAAAAGTAAGCCATCAGACCAGTAAAATCACAGAATTTTACCTTCTATATAGTACGACTTGGTAAGAGCAGTTTCTTATCATTGCATGCAACTTTCATTCTATGCTTTTCACTCTATACATACAAGATTTCATCAAGTCCCCCTCTTACTCATCTCTTCTCTAAATTAGATAGACAAGAGAGTATACTATGTCAATATTTACAGGCTCCTATAATTGTCTTTGGCAGTGGGGGGGGGGTTGCTCAGCTATTTCTATATCCTTTTTACAGGGGAACTACCAGAACTCTAAGTGTTCACTACCAGCAGCTTCAGAAATATACTCCCGGAGCCTTTTTGTTCTGCAATGGTAGAAGACTTTTTTTTTTTTTTTTTTTTTTTTTTTTCCCCTCCACTGTGCAATCTGCAGAGGTAGCTTTTTAAGTAGACTACCTCAACGTAAATAGCACTTCTGTCTCCTACATGTTATAGAAACCTACGCTATTTAATCCTTACACAACCTATTTGAAATGGGCTTTAAAACAGAAGGCTGTTGCTAAGTCAAGAAACTAGCAACAGAATCACAGAAGAGTATTTATATTAAAGATTTTCTCTCTTTCTTCAAAATGCCCCAAAGAAAGAAATCCACAATAGCCAGTGATAACTAGACTTTCAGACACAACATGTGGTCACTAAAACCAAGCAAACAAGCCAAACAAAACAGAAAAAAACTTGGGAACATGCTTTCTTACTTTGCCAGAAAATGCTGACCAGGCCACGTGCCATCTTCATTTTTCACTTCTATTAGAACAACCTAAAAGAGAGTTCACATAATAAAGGAAGGTAACTGCAAGTCTGCTACACATTTTGCAAAAATCAGTAACAAATCACATTTTCAGTGTTTGCTCAAAGTACATAAAAGCAAGTGAGAGAAAAAAAAAAAAATAACACCACAATCAGAGAAAGCAGTCCAGTAGAATCTAAAAAAAATGTTATGCCCCTTACCTGACCCTGATAGAGCCCTGCATCTTGCACAGTGCTATCCAACTTGCTGAGCTGCTCATAAGTGTTACTCATATACCTGTTCCACAACCTAGTTTCCTTCTCAACTGGGATGTTAAATAGTTTTCTCATTTCTTTCTCGATGGTAGCTGTTCGGGAGGAAAGAAACACAAAATTCCTAAAACTTGAGTGCTTTTATTCAGCAAGGAAGTACATCATTAATACTTCAATATCCTTTAAGTAGAAAATGTATCAAGGAAGTTACAATTGCTCATATAGCTCGTCTAATATTTAGTTGGAAAGAATGAAAAACTTCTGTTTTCAGTCATGTATTTGCCTGTCAAGTCCTGAAATTAATAATAGTCAAAACACATTGAGAAGTTTCTGCCCAAAGGCCAACTTCCATGAAAGTCATCATATGAAAATACAGATTCAAGAAGGAAGTGTTTTCAGTTACTACCGTCAGGCCATACATCAGCAAACTGAAAACAGGCATCTTTATGGACATATATGACAACTGACATTCAGCATTTTTACATGGGAAAATATAGTGATGATACAGGGAGAGAGAAACAGGGAGACAAGCCAAATTTCAGGAAGAATGGAATCGTAGGAAGAGCCATTAAGATGATGTCTAACATATTCACAGACAAGGAAGGAGGACTCGTAGCAGAACCACAGGCAGAACTGCTTTACATGACAGACGTGGATGTTTAAGGACTTAAGTTAGTAAACAACATGCTCCTCAAAGCTCTTAACCACAACTCCTTGTGTTGCACACAGAATCACTGTGGCTGGAAGAAACTCAGACGGTTCCTAGTCCAACCACTCAAAGGAGGGTCAATGCCAAGTTCAGACCAGGCTACCTGGGGCTTATCTAACCAGGTTTTCAAAACTTGCAAGGAAGGAGATTCCCCCAGCCCCTCTGGACCCTGTTCAAATGTCTACCCATCCTAATAGAGAAAACATTTTCATTATGTTCAGTTGGAATCTGTCCTGCTTCAATTTATGACTATTGCCTGTCGTTCTCCTGCTTTGTGACTCAGTAGATAGCACCTATGAGGTGGTTACTGAGACATGGAGTCAGGCTACGAGGTCCACACCAAAGCCTTCTCTTCTCTATATAGCCCCCTCAGCTTCTTCTCACACATCACATGCTCCAATCCCGACTGTCCTTGCTGAGACCCACTAGACTCGCTCCAGTTCATCAGCATCGTTCTTGTTCTGAAGGGCACAAAATATCTCTTGAGGTAGTATCAGAGCACAGCTTCATGTATCAGAGAACTACTTACCAACAGTATCTGCTTTGCTGAAGTGGCAGCTGATTACATTGTCAGGATCACTGCTCTCACAAAGCTTCAGCTCAAGAAGATAAACTTCAACCTTATAGTGCTTCACAAACAGACCATATTCCACTACCTGCAAACAGAAGGCAGATGTGATAAACAAAATAACACGACATTAAAATACTGAGCAGTTCTCTGTAAGGTACACTTGTGTTTTAAGTCTTTAGGAGTCTGGCAAGTCAAGCCATAAACTAAACACTGACTTGCTCTCAAGTCCAGATTCAGTCACAATATCCGTCAGCTTGTTTGGGGATTTTGCTTTAGTTTTATTACATCAGAAATCCCCAATAAAAACAGCAAGCCTGGAACACTGGGGCAAAATGTTTTCTATTAGAAGAGAGTAAGACAAAGCATTAATTATTTTCCCACATGGTATACAGAATCTGCCTTGTTACCCTCTCCTTGCAAAATCAGCATATTTTTAGAAAGGTATTCTGCAATACCAGACACCACTCTTCGCCTGCAGATTGTAAAACACATCACGCCAGAAAAAAATGCACATTTCAGAGGTCAGTTATGAGACAACTGTGATACAACTGGAGAAAAAAAAATCCAAACCAAAACACACCTCAATTCTCTCCACAGTTCTTTGCAGCTATAAAGCCTACAAAATTGAGATCATATATCATTGAACCAGCAGGTTTAATTTTTAAAAGTGTTAAAGAGGCATTTGAACAATGCCCTTAATAATTTGCTTTAACTTTCAGTCAGCCCTGAAGTGGTCAGGCAGTCAGACTAGATGATCACTGTAGGTCCCTTCCAACTGAAATATCCTATTAAGGTGACATCAGACTTGCTCTGATTTGTATCTGTATCATTTAAAAAACAAACAAACAAACAACCAAACAACAAACAAACCACAATACTTTACCCAGCTTTGGAAAGAAGCAAAGAATTAAGACTGAGACTTATTGTGAGAATTTGGCTAAATTATGCTTCTCTCTCCTGAGCTTTTAGACTGTTGTATTAGATACACAAGGTGCTTTAAAGGTAAATAATTAGCAAATACATTTGGAAAGATCTTCAGTATTTTGCTGTTATAGCAGAAGGGAAAGTAAAACTCCCTGTTTAAACAGCTTCTTGACAGGCAATTTAAACTTTTATTTTCTTTTAAAAAGAATGCAAAATCACAAGTTCTCCATTTCTTTTTCAGAATGCATTTCATGAAATGGGACTTTCTGTTCTCTGGGATTCTATAGTTAGAAACAAATAAGTTAAGAACCACATTCAGAAGTGGAAGACGTTTTTCCAAGAAGAACTTTCTGATCAGTTCACCCTGTTTGTTAGGAGAGGTGAATGGCAGGAAGAGTCTCTAATCATCTGCAGATGTCTTTTAAACAGCATCTGATCAGCTAGCTTGTTCTCTGTACGAAGTCTGCCAAAGTAAAACTCGGGTCATCCCGTTGTAGAGCAATCTGAGCACAACATGCATTCAACCACTGAGGAAGCACACTGTTCTCTATTTTGCACATTAATACAGTTTTCAGTGGAGCTCTACACTGGGTCTTGCATACCTTAAAGTAGCCCTTCGCAACACAATGATACTTAAAAGACATTAATTCTTATGTTATATCAACACTATTCACTTGGTGTAGCAATTAGTCTTTATGAACCCTACAGACTGGCACTGCTCACTTTAGTCAGTGCAAAAGCCTAAGGCTAAAAGAAAAAACAAACCCCCTTTTACCCATAAACAAGTGTCTGAGAGATTACCAAAAAAGCAACTTGCGAATTTCACCTTCCAGAACAGGTTATATACTCAGAATGCATTCATGACTGCATTTACCAAACAGAAGTAAGACTTACAGAACAAAATCACACACGTCTCTTCTCATGATTTCAGAATCACAGAATTTTGGAAGAGAAAACAAGAACCACCTTAAACTCCAGAGGAAGTCCCTAAGCCATCCATAATAAAAGACTATTTATTCCAACACCTCATTCTATCCCAGAAGATCAATACGCTTGACTAAAAACTTTTTCAACAAAGCACAAACTACTCCAGGCAACATAATTCATGGTTCTCACCCCATATAACGTGTCCACTGAAAACCAGTAAAGATTCAGGCATTTTAACACTAATATTGGAAGGTCATTCTTTCAGACAACAAGGCAAAAAGACCTCATGTTATTACGACCAAAGAAGTGCTGAGGATCCCATCTTAACTCACATCTTGCAAAATAAACATTATCTAAGTTTGGAAGAGATCAGATAATGAAGCCAGGCAGAGAAGAACTTGGTTTATCCATACTTACTTTTCTCACAATAGGCTGCTGTCCATCTATGCAGCCATACCACATTACTAGTTTATTCCAGGCTTCGGTGGGCACCAATACGTAATCTAGCTCATCAATGAGGTGTTCTTTTAAACTCTGAGTTTCTGGATCTAAAAGGGAGACAGATGTAAGAAAGTATGGCGTCAAACAGAATCCATTATTCTTAAGACCTACACACATACTACCATGCCCCGAGAGATACCAACACTCCCACGGGTAGACAGAAACCCCTCCAACCTCCTTACAGGGCCGGGACAGCCACCTGTGCCCTCCCAGAGCACACGGCTTCAAAAGAGAAAGCTCCACGAGGAGACGACTACACACGGGAGCCACTTTCCGGAGCCCGAGCGGCGACCCGAGCCCCAGGCCCCACCGACCAGGGCCCCACTC
>KL270088.1:4977-16496 GCA_000699545.1 Podiceps cristatus | reverse complement strand
TTCCCTACAGCCAAGAGCATTCTGCTCCAGAGATCTGAGGGGGGGAGCCCAGAAATAGCCATCCCCACACCCAAACCCTGGTAGTTTGGATACGTTACTCCGTACCCAGTGGGCACACGCCTCCCGGTCAGGGAGATCAGGTTCCCAGCAGGACCGCTCTGCAGTTTGCTTCTTGGCTTGTGCACCCAAATTTCCCTTGGGGGAAACCTGACTGCACGGTTCAGGGTGCAAGCAGGAGCAGGGCGAGCTGGTACGCAATGGGGCCGCTCGCCAGGACGGCAGGAGGACGTGCCCAGGGCACCGTCAGGCTCCGGGGGCTCTGTGGCCCTCCCCGACTCTCAGCGAGGACGCAGCAGCCTCACCGCGTCCTCTTGCAGAGCCCTGCCGCAGTCGCTGCGAGGGAGCCCTGCTGGGGCTGCTTCGGAGCTATATTCTCACCGCTTTCCAAATACCTTTCATATACCTTTGCTATTCTTTGCCCTCCCCTCTCCCAAAATAACCTCTGAACTGCTGCAAAACAGGAGGAGGGGAAATCAGTTCTTCAGACAAAAAGTGGCATTAGAGAAACCCCCCACCATGGATCCTTCTGCTTCAAATCGAAAAGAATTCTCCAGGCTGTGACGTGCTGCTACGAGGAGACGCATCCACCACACATGCAAAGAGTGCTTTAAACTTCCAGGGTTTCACCTGGGGCTGTAGCACTCATTCCAAAACCCACTGTGAACCCAACGCACCCACCCCCTGTCTCTGTACTGTTAGAGGTAGAGGTAGACATTAAGCTTCAGCTGCCTGCAGCCCGTTGCTCATCAGAAAACAGCATCCGATGCTCCCAGAGCTGGGCACCTTTGGGCATATTTGATGAGCCTTGGGGAAAAGAGGATGATGCATCTCAGTCTAGGAATGGCCAGGTTGCATCAAAAGACCTTTTGTCTGGGGAAGCCATACGCATTCTCAGCAGACCAAGTTTGGAGGTAAATAAGACAGACGTGAGCCGAGAGAAGAATTGCCAGATCGGGTCATAGACACCCACCATCCTATCCAGTAATCTTGCCAGAAGCAGGTACTGCAAAGGCAGTGCCTGAGGAACATACACCTTCCTCTGGCCCTGGACTCCCTGAATTCATACATCCAGGCTCAGCTAACGATGTATGACTAAGGCTCTTTCACTAAACTCGCACCGCATTGTCACAGCCTCTTGCTAATCATCACTCCAAAACCCTGCCCGTTGGCTGCAACTGCTGCTGGGCTCCAGAGACTCTGCGGTCCTGACCTCTTCTAATCTCTGACTTAATTTAAAAACAAAGTGTAAGGCTTTTTTCGTAAGACTTCCTCGCAGTAGCGCAGCAACCAAGAGTAGTCTAATGGAGACTTTCAGAATAACGAGCTCTGCCCACTTCTTGGCGTTAGGGAAGGGCATCAGCCAATGCACTAAACACCCTCTCCCCTTCCTTCCTTCTCCCCTTCACGAGGTCTGGCTTTAGAGCAGAGGTTCTCACCGATGAAACCAGGCTGTTCCCAAGGGCTGGGAACTTGTTCCCATTTCCAAAGCTTGGAGGAGTCACAAATGCCTGCTACTGTCATAAGAGGGAGGTAAAAAATCCCAACCCCCCAGACAGACAGGCCTTCCCGTGCCCTTGAACAGGGTTTCCCTGGTAGAAAGCAGGTCAATCTCATTCTCAAGGGATCCCAGGTCCTCTCTGCCCCTAAAACCAGCTCATGTCTCCACTTTTTCTACTTTTCATGTATCAAGAGACCATATCCTTCAGTGGGGCGGGGGGGGGAGGCAGGTGAAGGGCCTGATTCAAAGCCCCAAAAAATGAACAGAAAGAGTCCAGCTGACCTCAAGGGAGTTTGGGCTGAGGCCACAGCATCTTGCAAAGCCCAGACTAACTTTAGGAAATACTAGATCCAAAACAAAGTCTCTCTGTCCCCAAACACTGCCCATATGACCTTGGCGAGCCATGGGATCCTGGAGACCACCTGCTAACGTGCGAGAAACCAAGCAGATGGCAGCTGCTGTCTGCCTGAAGTCGGTGGGGGACTCCGCCAGGCATCTCCATGCGCTGCTAACCGGGCTGTCGGTCACCGTGCAGCCCCTCTGCTCACTCCCCAGCTGGCAGCTCAGCCAGAGAAACAACCTGGCGCCACGTCCCACGTTGCACACTCAACTCTACCATGCTGCAGTCTCGGCCTCCAGCTCCAGCCAGCCTGTTTTCTCTGAGGCGCTTTTGAGTTGGGTTTTTAAAAGTAGGTTAATGAGCAGCAGGTACACAAGACACCTATTAGAGATGACACTTTGCTGTTTGGGTCAAGAAGCTGCCTTTTGCCTGCGTTTGCCCAGTGCTTCCCAGCCCAACACACAGTGACAGGCAAACTGGGTCTTAGCACTCGGCTCCATCTCCCCTTACATCTCCTTTACCGCAACCCAACTTAAAAACAAACCAAACAGAAACCAAAACACAAAGCGGGGACTCTGGATGGGACGTAGAACACTTTGGACTTGAAAACAGGGGACTGCAGGAGAGGTGGGGGTGTCTCCCAGGGAGGACAGCAGGGGAGGGGAGGGGACACCGTCATTTACACTGATCAGGAGAAGCTGTAATCTATACACAGTGGTATAAGCCAAGATATTACATGAAAGAACACACCGAGTGCATGGAGTTACCCCACACTGGGTCAAACTGGCACAGTTGTCTTGAACAAGACTCTTGGAGTTGCAGTTGGTGTGCATTGTTGACCTAGCTAGCTCGCTCTATATATATATAGATATGTATAGAATTTTTCTGCATGCATTTGTCTCAAAAGGAGCTGTACAGCTGGGTTGGGTTTCTCATCCCCACCCCGTCTCGGTCTTCATTTTTTCCGGGCTAGGAATGCCACTCCCACAATCACAGCGAGCGCAGCCACCGCCACTCCTCCGACGATGATCAAGGGCTTCATGTTGTCGAAGATGCTGCCCGGTGACTCCTCAGAGCCATTTCCCTTGTGGTCAGAGTCAGGGGACTGGCCGGTGGCCTCTTGTGTCTCCGTGGCGGCAGGGGTGGGTTTCAGGTTGCTGTGGTTGTTCACGATGGCAGCATCACCTCCTGCCTTCTTGGTGGCAGAGGTGGCCGTGGCAGGAGCGGGCTGCTCTTTGGGCATCTCCTTCTTGTCTGCATTCGTGGCAGGGCCAGGGTTGGGCTTTTCTGGCTTTCCAGAGCTGGGTGCCTTGGCGTCGGGTTTGTTTCCGCTTCGGACATTGCCTTTGGAATCCATCCCTACGAGTGCTGTGGGTAGTGACCGGTCGTGGGGCAATCCCAGTTCTCCTTTGCCCAGCTGCTGGAGAAAGCGGAGGAGCCACCTGAGAGGGACAGCTCAGCCCCTTGGAGCACCTGTCTTGGGGTGATTCTCACACTGGCAGTGTCCTATCCGGACATGATACAGCACCTGGAAGAGGAAGCAGAGCAGAGAGAGGTGAGTGAAAGGACAGAGCAAGCCAGTGCCATGCCACCTGAAGGCAGCGGAGGAAGATGGAAGACAAATCCAGAAAAAAGTTGCCTCTTTCTTTAGTAACCACGAGCTGTATTCAAAGCATCTATTACAGTGCCTGCACTTGCGAGAACATCAGACAGGTCAGACTCATCTACGGCTGCCACAACTTGGCTCTCTGTGCAATCAAGTCAAGGCCACCCTGGCCGTGTATGCGATACCGTCTGTCAGCAACAAGAGATACTCATGGCCAACCAAATAAATCCTACTTTTCGTTTGCTCACCACCACGGCCTCCCTGCTGGGTAAAGAGGGAACATTTTGTTCCAAGGAAAAGCGGATCGATAGCTTCTCCCTGCTTGTTACTCACCCCCTTCCCTTCTTTTTGCAACATTACCCCAAGTCAAGTTTAGGATGTGGTTAATATGTGATCTTGAGTGATACTCTCCACCCAGGTGGGCACTGGAGAAGAAAATGGGATTAGTTCCTCAGTTATAGGTGTCGGAGCTGCAAGGATTATTGCTGTCAGCATTTCTGGTGGAGCTACGGCAGAACAAGGCAAGTGCCAGATCCTCAGCTGGTGCAAACCAGTGGATTGACTGCAGAGCAACTGCACGAATTTACTGTCAAGCTGGATCTCCCAGCGACTGAGATCTCACTCCCGTCTCCTCCTTGCAGAGGTTAGCTGTGCTGCTCAGCTCTGCAGGCGAGCCCATCAGATGTGCTGCAGGTGATTAGACGGAGCCATTTTCCCCAGGGAACTGATGAAAGCAGTGAACGGCACAGCTGCATCCAGAGCATTCAGCAAACGGACAAAGCGGGCTTCAAAGGATTATAAAACAAACAACAAAACCATCACCCCAGCAAGCCTCGCTAAGCAGCAACCTAGGCAGGGTGAGCCGGGAGCTGGAGCTCCCACCTCCACCGGAGGCTACACCTCCGCACGACGGGAGGAGAGGAGACGGCAGCGGGGCAGC
The DNA here is from genome assembly GCA_000699545.1 of Podiceps cristatus. Classification (NCBI taxonomy): domain Eukaryota; kingdom Metazoa; phylum Chordata; class Aves; order Podicipediformes; family Podicipedidae; genus Podiceps; species Podiceps cristatus. The sequence continues at coordinate 12,052 of KL270088.1, read as the reverse complement.
TTGCCATCGGGCCTCCGACAGCGCGGCACCGTGTCAGCTTTAAGCTCGGGAAATAATGAGTGAACAGGAGGCAGCAGTCAGATCCGAGTCGCCCGCTTCGTTACCTCCCTGCTGACCTCCAGCGCTGGCAGGAGCCTGCCGAGAGCTTTCTGCCTGCTAAGTGGAATATGAGCTTATTACCCGTCTGGATCAGAAAGAGAGGCTCCTCAGAAACCTCTACAGAGAGATGTTCTTTCCCCAAGCGGCTCAGAGTGCAGATCACTCCTCTAATGACAGGCAGGACGAAGGTCCCAGGGTTGCAGCAACGTACCGTGGTACTCTTCTGGGAAGCAAGCTAACAAATGTGGTGGTTTAATCTCCAACTAAGCAGAAACGCTGGCCTGGAGGAAGCCAGAAATGCCACAGGTTTGGGTCCAGAGCAAATCTGGGCAACATCTTATGGCTTGGTATAAGACAAACTCCCTCCCTTCTGCTCTCCCTTTCAAGCCATTGTTTGATGGCCACCATCTTCTCTGATACCAGTCAACTGGAGTTGACCGAGGGAACTGCATCACCAAGACCATGGAAGTCCATAGCTCTCATGCTGCACCAGGCATGGTGACCATGATCCTAGTATGCCATGTCCTGGACAAGCTGTCTGAAGGGTGGCTGTTAGCCTAGGAGAGTAGTCTCAGCCCTCCCTGTAGCATGGAAATGGGACCGGCACCTCCAGAAGGCTTTTCGCAGGACCCGCCTTACACACCTCCCTGAGGGAGGATGAATTTTAGCTGGGTACTATTTGCTGAGATGGAGCCTGAAGTCTCCAAAAGGTGTTAGAAGATCCGAGCTGGCCAGTTTCGAAATAAACTATTGAAAGGTGAGAGGCAGATAATCCACCCCCAGGGTTTCAGAGCCAGCGTTAAACAGGAGAGTTGCTACTCTTCCCTTAGATTTCAAATTCAGTCTAGCTCCAAGCTCTTCCCAGTGGCATTAAAAAAAGGCAAACTAGCTCTTTACTTGTTTAAAAAACAGCAATCAGATTTCCCTAGTAGCTCTGTGTGGGCCGGGTCTACTTTGGGTGTAAAAAAACCTGCATTTCTGTGTTTGTGATATTAAACCATTCTGGAAAATCAGATCACTCTCCCCTCATGCTTCACTGAAGATTTATCATCCACTTGGGCATCTTGTACCACACAAACACAATCCCAGAGGCTCACCAAGCTTAAGACCTCCTCTATGGCTTGGGTAGATAAACATATGGACCTGACCAAGTGCGAGAATATTTTTCCCCTCCTTGCTCATTTTGTAATATTTCTGTAGATACCACCTGCCACACCTTTTCCCTCCTACCGCCTCCGAAGAGCATTCATACTGCTCTGCTCAGTAGAAATCCCATGTACATCCAGGGCTGACTTCCTACATGCTGAGGCCGCACACAGTCGCTCACAGGGCTCCGCTCTTCTGGTTTGGGGGCAATTTATCCTCATTTCACATCTGGTACAACGATGAGACAAAGGAATAGTAAGTGGGACCCAAGACTGAAGCAGGTGTAGAGGTTAAAGCAGGGAGAGGCAGATCCATCATGTCATAAATATTAAATTACCTGCTTAGTCACTTTGAGATCCATTAACTGGGCTGCTCACACGCTCTCCGGTATTTGTATGATGCGAACCAAGCGTGAAACTTCTGCTGCTTTCCCTAGGAAGGCTATGTGCAGCCTACAGAGATGGTAGGGTAAGTCACGGAGGGGGCAAACAGGCCTCTGGGAAAGGGGGACTCCGCACAGCCCGAATACCTCCGTTTATCCGTATCCTCTCTCATTCGCACCCCTGATTGATCAGGTCTGGATTCCAGATTCCTGGAAGCAGGAAAGCTGGTTTTGCCCAGAGCCTACGCTGTGCCGTGGAACCTTGTCCCGCAGCCATGCCCTGCACTGCTACAAACAGCTTGTTAAAGAATTTCTTGATTTCCAAGGTAGTTTCCACTAAAAACAACATAAGCCCCTGATGCAGATTAGAAAATTTTTTAAAAGAGGTAGAACCCAAACTAAGCTAAAAGTCAATATTAGCAGTTTTTAAGTGTCCACCTGAAAGGGCTTTCTGCCAGGGGTTTTCCCTCACTGGAACTAGCCACAGAATTGGCCAGCATCTCTCCAGACCCTTAGGCTCGGTGGATCTGATGCTGTCAAACACGGCACCCGAGAAGCCCAAGCACCCTTTCTGCGTGCCTCGGCTGCAGCACAGCTACCAGGCTGGGTTAGCATCACGCTGGCTTGCAGCTGTCCGTGCTCTCCCCCTCCAGGCCCAGGGTGCTCACTCAGCAGAAAATCCTCTTCCATCATAGTACATCACCCTCCTCCGTACATTAGTAACTACCTCCTGAGCAGAGTCCCGGCCTTGAGTATCATTCCCTCTTTCCTTCCACTCTCCTTCCCCTTTCCAGCCCTGTGCTTTTGAGGGCACAGCCATGTGCTCATCTTTAAGCACCTCCGTGTCCCACATCTGACTGAAAAGAAAGGTGTTTTCCTCGTTTTCAAAAACTACGTGCACATACTGGCACAAGGATTTTTTTCCCCAGGCTTTGTCTCCTCCTTTCCCCTCATTCCATCACATACAGTTCTTCTTTGACGGCCTGTTTCTCCACCTTTGCTTTCTTCTTTCTAACTCTCACATCTATCTATTCCTCCCTTCCCTCTCCTCCTCAGTTGCTGTCTCTGCCTGCCTACCCATTCCCCCCTTCCAGCTCCCTCTCTGCCTCCCACACAGCCAGCAGCACTCGGGAATAAGGTTTTGTAAGAAAGCGGTTTCATTCCCTCCCTCCCCCTCGTTATTTCCTTAACAACCTGTGCTTTTTCAGGGAGGTTTTCACTCACCAGCAGCTAACCAGATCTTTCCAGGCTGGGAAGAGAGAGCAGAGATCGTGAAACCAGTGATTAAGGAGAAAAAGGAAAAGAAAAGCCCTCCAAATCCCTGCTGCTGCAAGAAGCGGCACACAAACACCGTGGCCCTCCTGGGATGGCTCCGGTGTTGCAGCTCTCGCGGTCAGTGCAGTCGGACTCACCAGTGCAAGGAGCTGGCCGCAACCAAAGCACCGGGGCCGACGTAAGGAACAGCTTTCCTTGGCTCCCCGAAGGGCACCTTTTCTGCTGCACTCCCCCAGAGAATTAGCAAATACGTCTCTTCACCCATCTCCTGTGTGCGCAGATGACAGCGGCGGCAATCCGGCACCGAACGGAGATGAGTCATGGCCAGCCTTATCGTAACAGGCCGCCATTAGAAGGTCCTCTTCCCTCTGCAGAGAGCAGCCCCGTCCCCAAGCCCTACAATCTTCCCCTCGCTGTTTCAAGCTGGAAGGAAAACCCAGCGACTTCAGGAGACTGAGCAGCTGCTACAGAGCGTGGGGCGCGGTGGGAGGCTGCACCCCACAGACGTTAGTAGGGTCACGGCAGTACGGAGCGGGGGGGTTCCTACATCGGGTGTTTCCCTCCTCCGTGAAACACCGACTATTTCATTGGGTCCCCAGCTGCCACACGGACAGACTGGCAGCAGGACGAATCCAGCCACCACAGTGGGGTTATGTATCGGAATTGCTGCTTGTGGCAAAGGTCCACCCACACTCGTGTCCTCCAGCTGAAAACATCGGTCTCAGAAATAGCTACTGACCATGTCTGACCTGTAGCAATGCTGTGCAGAAGGAGTCCGAGATGATAGAAAAGACCTTAAATATCCTCAAAACTTCTTCCTTAATCCCTACTTAATCTCCCCTTCACTTCTTCGCCATTCCCACCTGTCTGAAAAAGAAAAGACATAAAGTTTTGCCTTTTGGGGGCAAAGAGGAGAGTTATAAGTACCAAAGCCCCAAGTAGCATGGCCTGTGTTGGTTTTGGGGCAAAGAACTAAATGGGTCCCCATTACCAGGCAAGCATTAACGCTTCTTCCTGCCTCACCTCCACTGCCAGCCCCCAAACCCCTTCACCTGAGGCAGCTGAACCACGGCCAAGATCATCCCGCAACTCCACATTGCTCGAGCCAGGCGTGGTAGGCATCTGCTCAACTCCCAGGGTCACCCGCAAGGAGACAAGGTACGCAGCCACCGTACGCTCTCAGTTCCCTTTGAAATGACATAGCCGGGAGTCAGTGAGAGTTGGAAGCACTCGGCAGTGCCGGAGGAGATGGCTTGTGCCTCTCAGGACCAGGGCCCTCCTTCCTGAAGCTAAGGGAGGACGTTGAACCTGAGCACACAACGCAGTCCTCATCATATTCTTCAGTCAATTACTCTTAGACCAACACAGTGAACGGTTTTCAGTGTCACGGAGGAAGAACAGACATTCAGTCAATTACTCTTAGACCAACACAGTGACGGTTTTCAGTGTCACGAAGAACAGACACTGAATACCAATTCATTTCAGGTCCCTTCGGCAGGCTCTGCAAGTCTCAGCTTGCATTTGGTCATTTAAGACCAAAGCAGCTTTCTAAGGGACAGGAACATGGCCCTCTTCTCAGACAGCTTCCCTTCGGCGACTGCAATTTGCACCTGCCAAAACTGGCTCACAGGATTGAATTACCATCAGAGATTCAGGCGCCGGTACCAGCTGGTAGGTGAAGAGCGGGTAATTTTAGACTGAAGTCTGCAGATTTTGTTCCTGTGGCAAACTGCGCGCATAAACAGGAAAATTAGAATTTGGCCACTTCAAAGAGGCACCTGAAAATACATAACTTCCTGAAAAGGGAAAGAAAAAACAAAAAAGATGCAGTGTTCTGGCTACAGAAGGTAAGGCAGCTATGAGCTGAAGTGACTGGGACCAGGCTGTTAGAAACTGGGGGTGTTACTGGGGGGGATCAAGTGCTACCACACATTGCCCACATGAGGTTTACACATCAAAGTCCTTCAGTGCAAATCAATGTGATCGAGGGGGCTGAACTCGCCCATGCGAGACCCTTGGATGGAAGACGGCACGATCATGTGGAGTATTACCCTCAAAGAGGTCTGGACGAAGCGGTCAGAGGAAAATCAGCTGGAGCACACGGCTAAGGTGAGTTCATGATGTGCTGAGGAAAGTGCCGAGTAAAAGGTAGATGGTTTTGGCTGATAAAGTCTTCTCCAAATAGGTCTGACTTCAGTGGCCACAGGGCAATACCGGTTCATTGCCACTTGTCATTTGATGGCAAAAGAAGTGGGCTGCAGTCAGGCTCATTGCCCTGGAGAAGGCATTATTTCAGAGAGCCACAGGAGTAGGGTTTGGGGTGTCCCTCCAAAGATCCTGAGGCTCAAGACCATTCTCATCTCTTTCTTCTTCCAAAGATTAGTGAATCTCCCCATGTAGCACAGCGGCTTGGAAGAGAGTTAAGGAAGGACTGTGAGTATGGGCTGAAATGAGCTGACTGCAGGAGGGAGTGCAAGTCCTGGCTAGCTCAACTGAACATCATGTAAGAAACCATCAAAAAACATCTAAACAAAAATATATCATCAGGATTTGTCCCTCTGCAGCTGCTAGCTGAAGGCAGAACTGGAATCTCACTTCTGAGTTATTTTAGGGCAGAAATTAGAATCAACTTGCTGACTCACAGCAAGGCTAGCCCTACTTTTCCCCCCATGGGATTTACCTTAAAAAACCTCACTGGCTCAAAGGTAGCACCTCCACTGTCCTTTGAGGACATCTGCCCATCAGAGAGTTTCTATCAGCTGCCAGGACATCCCACCACTTCTGGAAACCCAAAGAGAACCGTCAGTCACGTCTTTTCATTTATGTAGCTCTGCTTCATTTCAGTATCTGTTCCCGCGAGCTGCTCAGTAGCCTGTCCCTGCCTTCCTTTCATTTGGCTGTGGAAGCCCAGTTTCGCCAACTCTTTCTCCTGAGATGGGCTCTTCCATTTTTCCAGTTACTTCTGCAGCTCTGCCCCTGCTCCAGGCCAAACTCCTCAAGTACCTGGTCAGACTCCAACCCAACAGTTTAGATTGAGCGTCCCCTCATCTCTTCGGGAAATACCTCGCCTGAGACATCCTAGGATCCCAGTCACCTCTTCCACTGAGGCAGCTCATCCTTCGCCTGCGCCGGCTGGTGCGGCAGAGGCAAAGAATAAACACTGACTGGTTTGGGGGGGGCTGAGCTCCTGCAGCAGCTGTGCTCCGTGGGAAGGAGGCGGCCTCCTTTTCCACCTCGCTCGTTAATTTGGGCACAAGACAATTAGACCTTTGCTCTCCAGAAAGAAAAAACAGAACTGTTTCCCGGTGGAGGGAGATCCTTCCCCAGCGCTCTGCCCATCCTGCCGGTTACGGCCAACACTGGTCTTTATGGCTGGCCAGCAAGTCCAGAGGGCTTGCGTGCGGCATTAGTGAAAAGCGATCATAGAATCGTTTGGGCTGGAAGAGACCTTTAAGACCATCAAGTCCCACCATTAACCTATTGCTGCCAAGTCCACCACTAAACCATGGCTCTAAGCTCCCCATCTACACATTTTTTTGAAGGCCTCCAGGGATGGTGCCTCAACAGCCTCCCTGGGCAGCCTGTTCCAGTGCCTGACAACCTGTTCAGATTAAAATAAAAATAAAATTCTAAGATCAAAGATAGGCAAAGCCTGATTTTTTTTTTCCCCACTGAAGCAGTGAGCTGTTGCTGGCTCCAAGGGCTCTTGACGTTCTTGTCCAGCCCCTAAGTAATGCAGCTTTGTGAACCAGACACCATCCTTTGGAAAGTGCCCTCGGGGGTCTGTGCCCATCTCATGATGTGCCTGGGGGAGTGATCCGTCAGGGCTGGAAGGATTTGGGCTCAGCGCCCTGCCCCATCCCAGCCGCCTCCTGCAACTCAGCAGCATATTTTGTTCCCCAGTGCTTCAACTCTCCATTTCCAGTGGGGACAAATAGCACTTCTCCCCCTTTCTGAGCTGCTGGGGGAATAAACACGTTACAGGCGGTGCAAACACCCCAGATAAGCGGCAGCAGAGTCGTGTGACTAAGCCTTTTCCCCCCATCTCCAAGAGGCGCTGTGAAGACAGATGAGGTAATGCAGTGCCTCTCGCTATTACCATAAATATTAAAACAGCTTTATATAAGGAGCTTGTGTTTGTTCAGCTGCCCCGTGCAGCTCCCCACAGAGAAG
>KL270086.1:332-16288 GCA_000699545.1 Podiceps cristatus | reverse complement strand
AGCGGAGGCACCAGGACCTGCCCAGGCGCAGGTGGTCCTTGCAGCCCCGCGGCCGGCCGGCCGGCGAGAGCCGAAGCCCTGGCTTTGAGAGCATCATCGAGCCTTTACCTAAGTCTCATTCACCAGCTGCTACGATCTTCCACTTCAACAGAAAGTCCAGGAAAACCCTGGCTGCCTTTTAGTTCCAGCTCCAGTCCGAGTTCAGCAAATGACTTTGGTAACAATCAGGGATGCACAAGAGCGGTCTCGTGCCTGGGCCCAGCTCTCCCTGATCACCCTTCCTCCAGCCCCGCCAAACCCCTAAAGGTGATGAGTTTCGAGTCTTTGAACACAAGAATGGTTTTTTGTAAAACCCACGCAGCAAGAACATAGTTCACATCCATTTGTCCACCTACCCTGACTCTACAGGCGCGTGCTGAGACAGCACGTGGTTAAACCCCGGGCTCCTGCTCCAGCCCTGTAACTTTATTCTCTCACTTCTTCCACTGGGACCAGGAAAATCACCTGCTGCCGTTTCCCCCTTGGAGCCCTGGCTGAACCCCCTCCTCGCTAACAGCTCCTCCGCAGCACCCACCGTTTACACGTTTTCTACACTAGAGCCGTTTTTCCAGCACATCGTCGCTCTCCTGCTAAGGAAGGGGCAGGTTGCACTAATCACCCGCCAGCCTGGGAGAAGGGGTGGGCAACTCAGAGGTCGCCGCCGAACGCCCCACGGCCCCGCAGGGCACGAGGCTCGAGGCTCCCTTGCACCAGGCGTGAGGAATACGAGGCCACGTTTGCAGGAGGAGGTAATATCTTTTATTAGACCCAACGATACCGTTGGGAAAAAACCGACAAGCTGTCAGGCATACAAACCCCTCCTCGAGGCTGAGGCAGAAGCCATCTAAGGCCATCACGGAAATCCAGCTGCTCCATCCTTCAGGGATCGATATCTGCTCCAGCTCCGCAGCTCTGTTATCCTGCTTGCCTTTACATTCTTCCCCGGGTCATCATCCTTCAGGCTTTCCTCTCACTCACCATATTTGCTGCCGGCTCCCGCAGCGCTGGCACCGGAGGCTGCAGCAGAAGCTCCCCTGACCACACGTTCGAGGTCCCGCGACATCCCCGTCCAGCTCCACTGCGACAGAAGTGAGTTCAAGGCGGACTGAGGAAAAATCCGCGCACCTTCGGTCACATCCACGCGGACCTGAGTGCGTGCAGGTTCCCCCTGCTCCCGTCATTCCTGCGCGTCAGCAGGGCCGTCAGTCAGCCCTGACAAACGGCCTCTCGCCGGGCCGCTGCCGACGGTCCCTGGTTGCCCTCAGCTCGGTGACACGGGGCAGAGGCAGCCGAGGCCACCCTGTAGGGCTGGGTCAGCCTTTCAGGCCCAGTTCTGCCACAGCCCCAGAAAGATCCTCAAGCGAAAGGAAGGAAAAGCTGAATCTTCTGTAAAAAGGAGCCTTGTCTCTTAGCTCACCGCTCTGAAGAGGCCACGTTGCCACAGGGTACCCACCTGCTTCCTCAGAAGGCCTCCTTCTCCCGTCCCTCAGTTACTAACCGCACAAGACCCTGTTTTTTGGGTTGTTTTTTTTTTTTAGAATCCTTATGTTTCAGCAGGGGTGACTTTTCCTCTTCTTAATCAAGTGAAGGTCGAGGCTGAGTGTTCTCCGGAGCTCGGTACACCCACCCAACACCCTCGCTCGCTGCCGGCTGCAGCAGCTGTTCGGCAGTAACATCCCTCGAGCGGTGCACTTTCCAGAATTCCTGCAAAAACCTCCTCCTCACGTACAATAAGCGCTCACCCTTTAATTTAGCTCTCTGAGGACCTCCTGCCTCTGCCGTTTCAGGGTAGGAGTGAAGCAGTAGCAAGCGCTTGAGAGGCTTTGGCAAGGATAAGGAGGCCGCACCTTAGCGTGCCCCTGGGCTGGAGGGTGACCAACTCTCTTCTCCACCCAAAAGAAAACCTGAGTAAGAGGCCACCCACACCACAAACACTGCTCCAACGGCATCCAAACTCGCCTCGTCCTGCGAGTCCCTTTTCCGCTAAGGAACTGGCGCCCCAGGCTCACCTGGGCTGGCAGAAGGGGTAACACGGACACGTCAGCGGGCAGCACCCGCCTCCGAGAGCGGCACTTGGACGCAGCCGCCTCCCTCACGACTGCAAAAGGCCATGTGAGGGCAGGAAGGCATCCTTCCTGTTACAAGTCCAAGGAAAGGCCTGAAGGAGTCTTACAAGGTAAGGAGTGGTGTCACGAGGCTAAGGGTAAATCTTAATCTCGATTCGATCACCTCTTCACGGTGCTGGAGGTTTTGTCCTCCAGTGCGTTAGAGCACTGGGTCTATATTTAGCTGCGCTAGACCAGCGAGGAGACGCCGCGCCTTCAGCCAAGAGAACGGCGCTGGCAGGAGCGAGGGAGGCCGCTCGCAGCAAGTCATTTGCCAGTTAAGTGGTTCCCCAAATAGAATGACTTCAGCTATAAAACAGCAGAAGGTTTAATGCTTGAATATACACAGGGAACTACTTTAAAAAGTGTGGGCAAGATGCATATTAGCACTCATCTAAACATCAACAAGAAAGGTCAGGCCCGCAATATGCTGGCTTGCAGAAGCCTCACGTTACTTAACGCAGTTCAACCTCGATACAGACTAAAAGCCTAAGAAACAGACACTTAAACCCAGTTCTTAGACTTACAAAGACAAGCCAGCTCTTCCCGGTGCGCACACCCTCACCTGCCGGCCAAGAGCTCTTCTGCAGGAGAGGGATTCAGACCACTAGCAAGAGAGAGCGATCAGATTAGGAATTTTTATTTAGTTTGGGTACACAATATTTGTATACAATATCAAAACCTGGTTTAGTCTTTAGAGAACAAGACATCTAGGTGTGACACAAGGCCCTGGAGACTATGGCACTGCCCGTACCCCCCGCCGCAGCCACCAGCCTCCGGTGGAGTTCAACTACTCATATAACAATAACGGAACCAAGCGCAGGAGCTGATACTTAAATGGTCACGTAAAAACAACTGTTCCCTCTCTGCCCATCGATGGTGGGGAGGGAAGCGACCTCCCCCGTACGGTCACGTGGAGGCCTGTCAGCACCGGAACCTATCGGAGAAGTTGGGAGACCTCGGCATAGTCAGTGGCTGATCACTGGGCTTCACCTCGACGCTGCGGTACTTGCGTATTGGGTTTGCCTTGTGAACCTGTGGAGAAAAAAAAAAAAAAAAAAAAAATCAAGGACAAAATGAAGCAAATGGTCGCCGTTGTGATGAAGCCGACACTTGCAGGTGGGCCGTGGGTGGGATGAAGGCAGGCGCCTGCCTGCGAGACGACCACATGCCGAGGGCGTTGGAGGGAGCCACCAGGGACACGCAAAGCACGCTTGGGGCTCGTGGGTTTTACACAGCCCGTCCTGCCCCAACCTGCGCACAGCTCCCAGAATCCGCCACCTCAGAGCTGCCTTTTTTTTCTTTTTTTAAGACCCGTTGTAAAGTTAACGGGGAGTCAGTTCGCAACAGGGAAACTTGCAAAGACAGTCTTCGTGCAGCAAAACAGTGACATCAGCTCCTTTGCTATACTCACACATCCCCTCAGGGTAATTTACAGCCCCCCGTTCAGAAAGAGCTCGCTTACCAGTTCTTGTCTTAGCTTCGCAACTTCTTCCTTTTCCCGCTCCTCTTGTTGCTGCCTGAACTGCTCTTGATGCCTCTCCTTTATGGCTTCTATATCTGCCAGTCGCTTTTCAAACTCTTGCCGCTCTTTAGCTCTTTTTTCTGTTGCCAGCTCAAAGTTTTCAGGAACTACGGAACCAGAAAGGCTCTCTAAGTTTAGAAATAAAGGAGGTAAGATTGGTGCAAAGACAGGTAAAGCAGAGCAGCACGAGTGTCAGTGGCAGCCTCCTCTGGAGCGCTTCACCTTGCAAGGGGAGTGAGTAGGTACCTCCAGGCCTCGGGAAAAGCCAGAGCCTCACGCCCAAACGTGAGCGGCGTTACCGCAGACGTTACCCCATCACGGGCGGTCTCATAGGCGGGAGCAAGCACACAATTGTTAGTACGAACAAGTTTTTGGCTGGTTCTGTACCTTGTGAGGTTTAGTCTACCCTAAGCTGTAGGTGCCTCCACCTCGTTAGAAGCGGGAGGAAGAGCCTGACAGCCGCTGCAGAAGCACCAGCTGTCTCTGCAGGGAGCTCCTTGCGCGCTATCGACCCTCAGCCCAAGCTGGCACACATCAATCATCTGCCAATTGCAGCAGAGATGCTTCGCACAGCTGCCATGCGAGTGCAGGACAGGGGGGCAGCGGAGAGGAAACTCCCCCGCTCCCTGGGGACACAAGCTCTTAGGGAATTAGTTGATTAAGTACAGGGCACTATCGGCTGTGCGGATGTAGAAGAGGCAACAGCCAGTAGTCATCATCTACTTGCATCAGCTCCGAGCCACCAGCCAAGCCTGCGCAGTACGAACTTGTTACTCCACCTGATAACAGCTTGTTTTCCTTTTTAGGCACAAAAGGCTCCTGGTACATCACTGTATTGGGATGAGCTTTAAAACATGCCATCTCTTTCTGCCTTTTCAAGTCTTCTTTAAGCTGCAAGAGAAGAGTGCCCACCGAGTGTCAAACACGGGAAAGAGACCACACACCACCCCCCCCTCCCCGTCCAGACCTCAGCGCTCCCAACAATGGAAAAGCCAGTTTGACTTAGATCAAATAATTTGCATAGAAAAAGATATTAAAGCCAATAATTTGTGTCACTTATTGCCTGCCAGGTACTTTTGCCAAAATTAGCCTCCAGGAAGTTTCAGGTGTCCGCTGCCGACCTCACGTGAGAAAAGCAGTCTGGTTTTCATATGCCCATACACCCCCAAGCACCGGGATGCTCGGCAAAGGGATCCAGCGGCCACATCTAGTTGCTGCTCACGCCCCGCAGCCCTTCACGCAGTTCTGGTACATCCCATCACTCCCCAGAAAGGGAGAAGACCCCCAACCTACCAATCCTTAACCCACAGCACAAATCTCAGGCCAAGGACAGAACAATTCGGCTCAGACACGGATCCCAACTCAGCTCAAGCAGGACGCCCTCCGAGGTCGAGCACAACTCCGCCAGCTGCTTTAAGCCGGCCGTACCGCTGATCCTCAGCCTACCTGCTGCTTCCAGCTCTGCAGCTTGGCGGCTCCCCGTTCATCAATCTGCAGATTGAACGGTTCAGGCTGAGTTGGGTTTTTGACTTTCTTTTCCGGCAGCTTAACTTGGTCGAAGTAAGGCAGAGGTAGCGCTTTGAACTTTGGCACCTGAGAGAGACAATCTGGAATATTTCCTGCCCTTTCCGCAAAGGCATGAAGCTTCGGAAGTTCAGCAGCCAACAGCTGTGGCAAGTCCTGCCACAGCTGTTTTACGTAAGGAGGGGAATCCACAGTAGCTTTTAGTACTTACCTCTTCCCTCTGCAATTCTTCTATTTTTTTCTCTTTTTGGATCTGCCGCTCTCTGTCACGAGCATCGAAAGAGAAGGGGCAAACTTCCACGTGCCTCTGCTCTGGCATTTTAGGTTTGAAGGGCACTCCGTAGTGCGGCATAGGGTTAGCTTTGATCACAGGGACCACCTCTTTTTCCTAAAGGGATAGTAGTTGTCAGGGTCTGACACCAGATTTTTGTAGAAAGACTACAACTCTGGCCAAACGAAGCCATGAATACTGGAGTTCCTTTACTAAGGGTCACAACAGCATCAAGGAAACGCTCTGGGCACTGCAAAAATTAGTAATCCAAGAAGTACCAGTTTACAGGTATCCTGACCCACAGGCAAGTTCTTCCTCTTTCCAACCCACTATCGGATCTAGTACTCATCCAAGTTGGACTGTAATTCTTCAACGTCCTCTTCACAAGAGGGAAAGGAGGAAGGACACGATGCATTCTGAACCCCCCTCCCCACCTCCAGGGATCTAGAGTGGCTGCGGGAGAAGAAAGGTCACGTGCGGTATCTGCCCTTCTCAGCAACAGAGCGGGGAAGGGCAGTTCACTTCCCTCATTCATCGCAGCGACACCTCAGAAACCCCAGTCACTGCCCTCACGGTGAAACCGAGTCATTTCATTTTGTATAAGAATTCAGTTTCTGTAAAATGAGTCGCAGCAACCAGATGGGTAGAAGGGAACAGCACGGAGAAAGATGCCCGCTAGAGGAATTGCCTGACGGCAGGGAAGGGGCTGATGGAACCAGACCTTTGCGCCAGGCCGGTGGAGGAACGGCAGGCTGGCCAAGGCAGCCACCGGGGCAGGACCAGAAGGATGGACTACAGCCCATTCGCAACGCTCACCTTCTCTTCGTCTCTGCCAGGCACTCGGGTTCTGTTTTTTAAGGCGAAGACTGGAGACTTGGGGACTGTAACAGGAAGCGCTTTCTTCTCCGGAACACCCTGTTCGGAAGAGACGGGAGGGAGTTACCCAGGCCGAAGTGCCAAGAAAAAGTGCAACAGAGAAACAACCCAACACAGCCCAGTAGGTACCCGCTGCAGCGCTTACCTAACAGCAGCCCGTGCTTACTGAAGGTCAGTAAATACATAACGCAACGCAGCTACAGGCATTTTGAAGCTAATTGCCACCTCGGTCCCAATTCCCAGGTCTAGGTATTACTAAACTTCTCACCACAACGTCCTCCAGGATTTTCGTTGGACATGGCCTGGAATGGAATTCAAAGTGCTCTTCCTCCTGCTGCTTCTTACTCTCACGCTCTTGAATCCTTTTTTCTATTTCCAACTCAAAGCCAATGGGCTGCGTGAGTTCCTTCACAGGGGGCTTCTTGGGCAGCAGCGGTCCGCCCTCAAAGATCTTGTGATCAAGTTCTCGTGCTTTGAATTTGTACCTGCACAGGGAAAATGGAGACAGTCACCACATAGTGGACACGGCAAGATGCAGCTTCCAGCAAACGGCTTCTCTCACAGCACAAAAGAGCAACAGTCAGGTACAGAAGCAGTTGTGACAGACACACACACGTTACGTAGTGTGCAGCTCTACTTAGCAACTCCTCCTTTACTTTTGAAACAGCAAGACGTTAAGGGAAGCCTCGTGGGTTGCTTTCTTGGAAATCCAAAACTTGGTCTACAGGAGTTTTGGAGCGTACAGAGGCTGCACTGGGTTTGCTTTACTAATCGTAAGCTGTACTCAACCCAAGATCAGCTCTCTTCTTCAAAATGAATCGCTGCTTTTCACGTCCCTACAATCACAGCCGCACAATTGGGCACATGCTAGAAGAACGTCACTGTTTTTATGCTACTCATTCTTTTATGCGAAAAGGGTATTCTTGAGAAGCAGTATTTTGGCATCTGAAAGCTATTTCCAGCGTGGTACAATTCTCTCTTGGAGGACTAGAGTAAACCTTTACTTACTGTTGCATTTTCTCTATTTCCTCCGCTTCTAGCTCTGCTGTAGTTTTGCAGGTGGCAGGCCTGAAGCGCTGCTTGGTTCGAAGCACTGGTGTTTTAGGGTTCGTAAGCCGAGCCTTCCCCACCTTTGCCAGAACTGGGCCTAGAAATTCAAGTCACCGAGACTAGCAGTTAATGGCAAGGCCTGCAACACACACAGACTGGTTGCTCGGTAGTCAAAGCATCCTTCTTGCTCTGCCACCATCTCTGTGGACACAGCCAGGACCGCTCACCTTCATCAGATTTCCTGCTCCTCAAATGATAACGAGAGGGTGTGCGTTTCTGGAATGCTTCTACCTGCTCGGCAAGGGACACATATTCTGATGTGGTTTCTTCGAGTTTTCTTTTGTTTCCTTGGGACAGATTGAAAGGTTTGGGGATAGTGTGTCCCTTCGGCATTCGCCCCTGGAGACAGAAAACTACAGTCATTACAGTCATTTAACACAGGGTGCTTCAATGATATTGCCCTCCCCCACTGATTCGCAGCATCTGTCCCTTCCCCTTATTGAAAAGATAACAACACTTAACAGTAGACATGCCTTGACTGTCTCAACACGCCCAAGCTAGTCGCTTTGGGAACTATGAATTGGAAGATTAAAGCATGAAGTGTCACGACCGGAAGACGTGACATTAAAGAGCCCTTTTCAAAAGGGTCCTTTAGAGTCCTGCGACAACGCAGGCTGGCGGTGAGCTAACAGATTCGCACAACGCTCGCCGCCTCCTTTTTACAGGTTACCAGCAGCATGTGTGTTGCAAGAGCAGAAAGAAGGCGATGTCAAGAATTAGTCAGCTGATTGCTGGCAATATTCTGGCTCTCACCGGAGAAGGAGGATGCTTTCTCAGTACCGCTGCAAAATCTAGTTCCTTGTACTCATTCCCAGGCTGGCTTTCCACGTGCTGTTTAATTCTATTCTCTGTGCAGAAGTGGAAGTCAATTGGCTTTGTAACTTGACCAACAGCTCTCTTCACGGGTTGTCCTAAAGAAAAAGAGCATGTGAAGTCCTTTTTGGGGATGGACACACACACACAAAAAACAAAACAAAACCAAACACAAACAAAAAACCCAGCATTTACTTTCTAATAACTTGAACCTGTTTTGGAAAGCTCATCTATAACACTTCGAAACATGACAAAAACCACACAAACCAACCTGTTTCCAGGCAGTTTAGGGGCCGAGCTACATTAAAAGCCACCCAATCCTAACACTTACTACAAAATCTGGAAGGTTGGTTTTTAAAGGCACTTGTACAGCGCTACGCAGCACTCCTCGTCTGAGCCCACTACAGCTTCAAATCACAATTCCCCCAGCGCCCACCTGCCCCAGCAATAGCCGCCTTCAGAGACTCCTCGTTCCTCTTCCGCAGCTCCATAACCTCCCGCTGCAACTGCTGCATCTTCTCCAGCTCCTGCTCCTCTGTACTCTTCAGCTTGCCAGAAAGATTGGTCCTCCTGCAGCGGCATGTTAAAGACTGATATGCCTTCCTGCTCCACAGCACGATGTCAGTGCAAGGCAGCATGCTGATCTGAGTTAACTGCAGAATCGCCATTCATTAGAAAAGTACAGATCTTTTCTAAAGAGCATTTGGATTTTGTTTGCTCAAACAAGCTTGCAGCTAACTGCTATCCTGCACACACATTTACAGTATGCATGCTTCAGCCATTAGCAAGATCAACCTTTTCCTCAAATTAAAAGCAAAAGCTTTCCTTTGCACAGGTTCAGTTGGTGAAGTACATTTCCTCCTAATATTGCTGTCACGATCCGCTGATTACTAAATGCGATACCATCTCATGCTAAGTTGAAGTTGAAAACACTCTAGTCAGGCCTGTCACCAAAATCAACCGTGATTAGCAAAGGCAAGTCACAAGAAAGCCACGTACTTCAGCATTGTTGGCGTGGAGGGCATGGTCAGTTTGCTTTTCCCTCTCCCCGGGGAGGCATCAGGGTTCTGCAGGGGCGCTCTCTTGGTGGCTACTTCTGTCGGCTGCTCTCTGCTGCTAGAACTAAGGTAACAGTTGTTAGGGCAAACCACTCCCACTCACGGTGCTCTACACAAAAGACCACCTGCCGCTCTCGCCACCACACATAACATCCCAGCACCTGGTGAGTTCTAAGGTACGCCAGACCGGCCTTACCTCCCCACGGGCCCAGGTACAGAGCGTCTAGTTTTCCCTGGTACTCTAAGGCTGTAGAAGGGAAGATGAATTACTGAGTTTTTCGGAACTCCGGCTTTGCTGGAGGAGGTAGGTGCACTGTACTTCATCAGTGTTTGAAAGATCACACGTCCATTTCCTGACCTCAGGCTTATCACCATCTGATATCTTAGTGGTTAAGCTAATTTGAGAAATATCTTAGCTGTGACTCTTTCATAGCTTATGACTGCCTGATGGCTTCCTGATGGACAAGTTAAGCCAAATTTAAAGCTAGGTGATAGGCACCGAAGCTTAAGAAATCCAAGATTATTTCATTCACATCTCTACCTCCAAACAGCGTTTCCTTCAGGTCTTACAGCCATTTCTTCTTGTTTATAAACCATATCAGGAATCAGGTTTCGGTCGCCTTCCCCTAACCTTCCCGCAAGAACCTTCCAAAGAAGGAGCTGTAGCCCCCTTTCCAGCCCCAAACAGAAGGACTTGGATGACGTACATTCTCATTTTTTTCAGGGGTGGAACCTCTTCCTTATTAGCCAAGGCATTAGCATTTCTCTCCGCTTTGATTCTAGCTGGCTGTTTGTGTTGCTGTGCTTTTCTCTGCTTCGTAGCCTGCCTTCGACCCGCTCTAGAGTAGAACAGAAAATGGAGGTTAGCTTTCCTACACGTCTGAGAAGACACGGGATGTGTATAATACTTTTATGCCCGTGCATCACCTAACTCCAACACACACCCCCATGCAAATTGTGTGTTTAAACACAAGAATCCAAATGCAGCATGAATTATTTAAGTTTAACAATCCAGAAACTTAACACTCTTTGGTATATAGGAGCATACAGAGACCCTTGTATTCATATCAAGGATGAGTTTTGCCCAACGCGGGCAGATTTAAACAAAGAAACCTTATAAGCCACTTCAGGTTCAGATATCCTCACATTCCAGAAGGTCCCAGTGCTGCCGAGTCTCATTTGACAAGCACATGAGACACTGCATTACATTTTCAGCCCTAGAGACTGTCCCTCCAGCTTAGCAAGCGGGTCAGCTGTCCCAGTATGTGATCTCTGTGCCGGAGAACTCCAGGCCCATAGGATAATCCAAAACCAACTAGAACTGCAGATCCTGAGAGCAAGGACCTGCTTAAGTTACCCTGTCATCAATCCTCACGCAGACTGAATGCAACTAGTTCACCTTTGAGGGGCCTCTGCAGGAGCAGCAGCTCTCCAGCTCGTCAGGGATCCAACGATATTCTGAGGAACGGCACTGGCCTGCACGGATTCTGCTTGGCCATCATCTTCACCGTGGCTTTCACCTGAGGACAGTGACAAACGCCAACTCGTACATATACACACACACAGAGGAGTGCTGAAGTAAAACCACACGAGATCCCGCTAGACAACAACGTATAAAGATGGTCCCACAAAAGCCAGAAGGAGGCCTTTTCGTCTTGCTAGTGAAAAGCAGGCAAAATTTATGCTGCCCCCTGCCATACCATGCCAGCTTACCCGTCGTTATTCCTTGTGGTGTGACAGAAGACAGAATAATATCAGGCTTTGAAAAGGCAGGGCTGCTCTCTGAGACCTTTGCCAGATTTTCTGCAGGAGGGACATTCTCCAGATTGGCTTTTTGGTCTGTCAGGAAAGAGAGACTTTCACTATACATATTATATTAGGAATTTTTAACAATACCTCAGAGTATCATTATGATGTTAAAGTCATCTGTCAAACTACAGATGACAATCAAAGTATAAACACAACAACAAAACAAAAACCCCACCCCAGGTATGACAAACGATGCAGTCAACTCGACTAATCAACTGGCACAGAAGCCCGGCCCAAAGCCAGGCTCACGCCAAGCCCTCATCCAAAGGGAAAGCAAACCAAGGAGTCGGAAGCAACTTACCAAACCAAGAGTCTGCATTGTGTACGTCATCATCGCTCAGAGTCGCAAAGTTGATGCAAGGGTTTGGGACATCAAAGGAATAGCGAGATTCCGGATGAGACATCTTCCCACTGTCCCTGAGAGTCCTCCGCTTGCACTGCTACAGTCCTTCAGACAACAAGAACTGGTCAGCTGTTACACCAAACCCCAACACAGCTGTCAGCCAAACCCCTCTCCACCCCCTTCCTCTGCCTGGTTTCTCGGGACAGGTGCCGGGACAGCCTTTGGTGCATGTTCCTGTCTTGTGTTGTGTCCAAAGGCTGTGAACAACCTCATAGGCAACGCGGGTTTTTTATTCTACTGCTGACTGGCAAAGCTACGGAGATTTTACCACTGTTGACATCTGCAGGTTCAAAGCTATCAAAAAGATTGATTTTTGAAAGTTTTCTTTGTACCTGTAGGTTTTAGAACTGTATCTTTGCAAAGGAAGTAAAGCACAAAGCTTTTCCAGAGCACAACTGATTTACCCTTCCCTCCCTCATCACGCGCAGCAAAGAAGAATTCCTATCCCTACCAGGGCAGGGGTTTATGAAGCACGAGCCTGATGTTGAGGTTGACTCCAGAGCACTGCAAAGCGCAGTCTTCCTCCCTCTAAAGGGAAGCAAACGTGCTCTTCTATAGAGCAAACTGATTTTCAAAGCAGGAAGAAGATTCTGAAGAGTATTATTACTAGGCAAAAAGTAGGAAGGGCAGTGTAGGGCTCCTGCTGCGTCCCACCGCACTACCCCGAGGCCAGCCAGGTTATAAACAAACCAAGCATGGTCACCCTGTCAGGAACAGTCCCTGCAGTTAATTAGTGGAGCACTGACAGCAGGAGGAGTCCCTGTGTCAACAGGTGATATTAAACCCAACGGGACAGGAACAAAGCCAGCAACAAAGTTATAAACCCTTTTTGCAAAGGTGTTTTTGTGCTCACGATACCTCGTGCAGCTGCAAGGCAAAGCCCGGGCAGATGCATGATAAAACACTCCCTAAGGAAATCACCTGAACTTTGCTTTTATGAGTCCAACCAACCCCAAAGCAGCACATTCGTAATCCACAAAGTCTCAGACCTAAACCATCTGTCTAGGCAGACCACACATAGCTCAACCCAGATGGTACGTGCCATAAATAAGAAAACGTTCAAGAGTAAATCAAAGCAGCATGTAGGAGGTGTTTACAGTCACCGCCCCCCCTCCCGAGGAGGGCTGCACTGAGAAGCCTCCCGTCGCCCAGCACAGAATGGCGATAGTCAAGGGGAAGAGTGTCGGTAGAGAAGCGTCAGCTACATGACGGTGAAGATGTCAGCGTAAGACCCAAAGAAGGCAAACGGAAGAATCAGAGCCAAAACCAACTGTAACTGAGCTCAAGACACGGCTGGAATCGAATGCTTTCCTACCGCCCTTAATCAAGATAGAGTTTCTGTCAACACTACCCACTTTTTTAAAAATCAAATGCGTCATCTGCATTCTCCCCTCACCCTCCCCAGCCAGTCCACCGAGTCGGAGCTCGGGTCATCGTGTTTCACAGCTACTTGTGTCCACTGCTACGCCGCTGCGGTTTCCAGCTCCTCACTGCATGAAGTCCATATTCTTTCATGGTGTCAGCACCCTCGTCGCTGACCTCACCACCAACCCCTTGGCTCTCTCCCTCCTAGATGGGAGAAAATAGTCGGCCATGAAAAGAAAGGGAAGGCATCAGTGCTACAGTTCTGTACACCAAGTATCTTGAAAGAGACGGTGGGGAGGTAGAAGTTCTTGTGACTGAACTCCAGAGAGCCCGTTCCGGTCAGATGAACTCACGGCATCTGCTTTACAAATCCCTACGCATCCTCCGAGTTACTGTGAAACAGAAGTTCACCAAAAGGCATCTCACTCCTCCACCCGTCGACTTGGCTTGGTGTTGGTGAGGAACATTGTGGTGATTTATCGCTCTGACAGACCCACTGCAACGCTTCTACATTCACAAAGGCTCGAGCCGAGCGCAGTCTGCTGCCCGCTCCCTTCTGGCATTTTAAAACACCCAATCGTGATTTTGACAGCAGAACCACCATGATCTCAAGGAGAAGATGCAAAATTCTCTCTCTCTCTCCACTGTGGCACTCTTCCACCAGAAGTGAGGTGCAGAAATTTCTTCTCATTAATAGGGATGTTACCTAATTAGCAGGCACCGTGTGCATTTACTAGACAGTGGTTACAGGCACACTGTAATCCTACATAAATCCACGCTGTAGTTAAAGCCTAACCCTGCTCTCCCCGACATCCATCACCTCCTGTGTCGACACCAGAGTTCGCAGAGCATCGCAGAGAGTCAGCCGGGGAACCCTCACCCCTGTTCTGCAGGATCAGCTTTCATCCGTTCGCAGAGAGCCGCACACACCACCACCGGCACAGACAGGAGGAGGATCTGGTCCTCTCCCTTTCAAAAATAGCCCAAATTGCTTTGATAAAAGTGACTGCCTAACTGAAAACCTTAATTCTCTTTCTGGTTCCACTCCCCTCACTGCCCTAAATGTGCCTGGCACAGCCACGGTCCCATGCAGCTTCCGCACAGAGCAGCACAGCCGCACCTGCAGCGAGGAGCGGACCACGGGTTTCTTCCGAGTAAGTACACTTTGGCACGTTCCAGCAGAGCACCTTGGCCTGCTTTAGATTAGGTAGCTTTGAGAAAGGATTAAGCTAAATTGGAACAAGCATTCCTGTCCCAAAATAAGACTGATCCAACAGCAAGTGCAATAGGTATTTTGGAATAACTTCACACCTCGCTCCAATCCAAATTAGCTTGAAAATGCTGACACGATTCCGTCACAGAGGTGCTCAGCATCTTTTTCTCAACGTAGTTGTTAACATCTTGCCAAAGCATTTAGGCTGGACAAGGCCGGCGATGATTAACTCAAGACCATCACAGGGCCAGCCTATCTCCAGTCTGTGAAACTCGGCACCAAGCGTGTCGTAAGGGAGCACTTTGCAATTACGACCTAACCAAAACAGCCTCTTATTTTCAAGAGCAGCAGCCCAGCACGGACCGATGGTCACCGAGCAATACAGTAACAGCACCCGCGGCCTGGGACAACCAACCCTCCCAGTCGTAGGAGCCTTTGCGTTGGAGAAAGGAAGCGGCATTCCGAGACCAGAAATTAGAGGTCAGAAGGAGAGAGAAAGGGGGAGTTTGGGGGCGCAGCAAGAGACAGATGGAAGGAGGATGCAGGGAAGACCCGCTCTTTCTTGCCATCTTGCAATGCAATTAGATAAGCCTCTGGTCAACTCGAGATGACGCCTTATCACAACACCCCACCGGAACTTCGTAAGTTATAGCTGTTACTCACTCCAAATCCTAACAGGATCAGAAAGTGGAAAAAAATAGTGGCCAGATACACAAAAAGGGCATTCCGAGTTACATCAGCAGATACGTCTGAAGACAACATGCCTCAAAACCCACGGCAAACACCGAGGAGTAAGCAAGAAGGCGGCTGAGGAAGCTGCGCAGCAAGGGGCTACGGCAGTCCCAGTGCCTTCTGCTGGGTGTTCCACACCGTCTGCCCTTGAAACACAGGGCACTGCACTGACCAGCCCAGCAGCTCTTGCAACCCAAAGCTTTCTGCCCCTTTCCTAGCGATGATAAAACAAAGTTCCCAGATGTTTTTCGGGGGTTTAACAAGTAAATTGGACCATTAGAAGAGGCTGGAAACCGCCTCTCTAGAGACACAGTCCTGTCTCAGCAGCCTGAAGGAAGCTATCCCACCACAAAGCTGCCACGTGAACTCCAGCGCAACGCCAGCAGCCGCTAACAGAAGTCATCCTTGCTTTTCCCTGAGCAGGGTTAAGCAAAAACTTATCAAATTCTGGATCTACAGCTTCTCCCCCCTCTCCGATGCTCCTCACTCAATGCTTTTCTGCGGCAGAGAATCAACACTGAAGCCATCGTCCCAGGCACAGAGCAGAAGCAACGCCGCTGTTCCATCGTGTAATACCCAAACTGGGAGACAAAGCCCTTAACGCTACGCAGGCGAGCGATGAGCAGGCAGAGCTCCGCAGGCCACCCCGACCCGCGACCTGCTGGCATCAGGCTACAGCAAAAGGAGAAGCCCAGACCTGTCTCCCTTCCAACAGCCCAAAATAAACAGCCCTGACATCTCACGCTCTGTAAACGAGATCCCCTAAGTTTTAAAAGACATGAAGACGGGGCCTTCTAAGAATAGCTGTTCAAGGAAAAGTAAATTATTTTTAGCCATTATAACCCCAACTTATTGTTAGATAAATTGAAGCTACTTTCATTTAAGAAAAGCACTGTATAAAAATAGCTAACTTAATATCTTTTCTGTTACTTAAGCCAGGTTTCTCCTGCTTTCCTTCCCTCCTTTTCCTAGGAAGCAGGATTTGGTTTGAGAAGCAGTAACGTGTTTTTTTCATAGCTCCACAATGAAAACACACACTTCAGGTTTGGAGCAATCGGTGTGACGGAACAGTTACGGACACAGCGCAGCAGGTAGCCTGGGCCGTGCTGGCAT
>KL270085.1:0-20679 GCA_000699545.1 Podiceps cristatus | reverse complement strand
GGCTTGCATTGGTTTTAATATAGCCATTTTCTATACTGAAATACCTTCCTAACACCTGGAGGGAGTAAAACTGTGTGTGTTACTGGTTAAAATGGCAAACTGAATAGTAAAAGGACCAAATAAAATATGAGTTAGCTGGATTATTTTTAGCTTTGTAAGAAAAGGTGGTAAAATAGTCAATTAAACAAACGTTTTGTGGATAACCCTCCCTCTTATTTCATTCTTAATCTAGCTGCTTAATCCATCTCAAGATAATTTGGGATCTAATTTGCATTTGATATAATGTCTTATGGATAATACAAAACATGCTCTTTTTTTTTTCTCCTACCACCTTCTGCTGTGTCTCTCCTCTATAATGTCTCTTTTGGGTATGATAATTGTGTGAAAGTTATTCCCCCTCCTTCCTCCCTCCAATTACCTAACTTTATTCACAACCAAAGCAAGCAAAGGGGAGCTTATATCAAGAGTAATTAAGTGGTTCTGGAAGGTTAATTTCTGTGAAGAAAGTTGCTTGAGAAATGACAAAGAACTGAAAAATAAGTTCAAGGGAGTGGGAAGAGGGCAGTGGGCTCATGGATATCCATGCAATTAAGTATGGAAACAGAGCTAGCAAATGAAAATCAGATTCTTTCCTCTGTCTTTGGTTCTGATGTGATTCTATCAGTTAAGACATGTAGAACATTGGATACACTTAAAGGAAGTATTAGAGGTATTTGACTTTTGCAGTCCTGAGGCTTTTTTCTATATTTAGAAGCACTCAATTTACTTCTGTATTGGTGGGAGTTGATTTTGTTTTCAGTTCTGTTTTAAAATATCCTCATTCTGCAGAATGAGTCAGGACAGGAAAGTACCATATTTTCTTGTTCACTGAATGAAAACATTAGAGAGAGTACTTTCTATGACAAAAACATTTACCCTGTGTGTATAAAAATAGAAAAAAGCCCTGTGTGTATACATATAACCCAGACAATGTGCACCCAAGACTGCTTTCTAGTTGGCCAGAAAATGATCACTGCTGGTGCAGAAAAAAAAATATTGGAGAAAAGTGTAGAAGGTGGCAAAAGTT
The DNA here is from genome assembly GCA_000699545.1 of Podiceps cristatus. Lineage (NCBI taxonomy): Eukaryota > Metazoa > Chordata > Aves > Podicipediformes > Podicipedidae > Podiceps > Podiceps cristatus. Next base: position 19,613 of record KL270085.1, on the reverse strand, counting down.
AGAGCATAGTGGCACTAGTCTGAAAGACTATATAGTCTGATCATTCTGACATTGGATTTTTCCATTTTGGAAAAGTCCATTTTGGAAAATGGACTTATACTAAGTATACTAAAGAATGATTATCAACTAGCGAAGATACCTACCCAGTGTTAATAATTCACTTCATGAGTTACTATAATGATGTTTCACTCTTTTTCTAATGTCATAACCTAGAGTTTATCTTTAATGGGTTTAGTAAAGGGTTGATTTCCATTTATGAAATTTCAGTTTAAAGAAATGTAGACTGTACCATTAAGATATGAGGCTGTCCTGCAGAGCAGTAAACAAGTATAATTGAGTAAAAAGATACGGGTTTTGTGTTCGGTGGTTTGGGGTTTTTTATTTCTGTTTTTGTTTCGAGGGAGTATACATCAAGTTCCCCTTAAAGTAAAAAAGACACTGTAAAGAGGGTCCAGAAATAAGATAAATTCATTATGGAGGGGAGACTCGGGATCAGTGAAATTGATTTAGAGGAAATTCTGAGAGGAGCAGTGACTTTCAGCTCTGTTCAGCTGGAGACCAGTTGCCCTTCTGGACGACAGTGTTACTACTTAGCAGTTTCAGCCATGAGTGTGTTCACAGAATGATGTGTAGTGGTTATAGTCAGTGTCTAATGTTTATACATTATCTCAACTCCTAATGAAATAAATTCAGAAAGTAATACATAATGAATAAATTACATAAGCCTCTTTTTTATATAGCTAAATGTTGACTTTAAGAGTGTTCTCTTTGTTTCTCTTCCAGGTTGCTTTTGTCGTTCTAGCATTTTTAGCAGCTATGTTTTGTTCTTACCCCAATCCAAATCAGGATAAGTGCCCTGGAAACTATACTCACCCACTTAAAGTGCAGACTGTCATAATTATAGCAAAAGTAATTTTATGGATTCTGCATGTTTTTTTTGAACGATACATCCAGCACAACCACAGTAAAGTCAGAAGCAGAGGTTACTTCTCAATATACCGATCAACAAGACATCTAAAAAGGCTTCCACTACTGATACACTCCACAGGTGAAGTGAACTTGTTTTCCTGCCTTTTTTTTTTTTTTTTTTTGCTAAAGCTTAAAACTGACCCATTTATATATGCATTCTATATTATGAACTTTTCAAAGCCTGTCTGAGCTTTTATAAATTTATATTTATTTTAGTCAACTGGACCTCCTGACTGACCTTTCTGGCTGGCCAGAGATGCATGTGGTAAAGAACTCCTTGTAGTGGAAAAATGCCTGCAAGTTTGAAGTTGAGTAAAACATCTAGTTGTTTGCTTCTAGTCTTCAGTCACAAAATATTTAGCCAGCCAGGTCTGTGTTTGGCTGTTAGTGATCTTGACTTGCATACTCATTTGTCTAGTTGGAAGGACTAGCAGTCTTGCCACATATCCAAGAAGTGTGCTGCTCTCTTCGTTACAAGCTCAGCAATTCGAGTAGAAACAGGTGAATTCCCTGTTGTTCAACAGCTGTCTGAAGTAATGTTCAGCTCTATTTCTGACTGCCTCTTTCTGTTGAATGTGAACAAAGGGCAGTGTATGGGAGTGGCTTAACTGTATATTCCAACTTATATCACTGGCCAGTGAAGCTGAAAAAAGTGTTGGTACAATTAGCTGGTGTGGCTTTTCTAACAAGCTACTTCGGTACATCTAAAATCCATTTAACTTGAGGTGATTTTTCACACAGAAATAGCAGGGTGGAGGGAACAGTAGGGGCTCTTACAGTACTTCTGCCTCTTACAATCCCACCTCCCTCTGTAAATCTTCTGAGTAACTGGAGTAGAAATTTTTTTCACCAGAATTGGTAAATTAGCTTTCTTTCCACCCAGTCACTAGAAGAGCTAGTCAACTTGATGGATGTGCAAAACTTCAGTCTGTGGCCACTAGATAGAGCTCTGAAGATAAAGATGTGTTTGGAGTGCAGTGAGAAATTGGGCTACAGCAGGCTTAAGGATGTTTCAAAAGAGTAAAAGGACTATTTCTGCCTATTGTGATGTAATTTGGAAGAGTTAGCCCTGTCTTCAGGTTTAGATGGAGCCTGCTTCTCCCCTACCAGACAAACTCTGGGCATGTGCAAATTTTCAGGTGCAATCAGTTGTGTTCTGTGGACTTCTGATGTAAAATGTCTGTAGTTCAGAAGGTGGTTAGCTCCACTACTGCAAGCTCCCTGCCATGCTAATTGCTGCTGATAGCACTTCCAGTCTGACAGTTCAGTTGCCTAATGAAGTATGAAGAAGAACTGTACAGTCCTTGTGCTTTATCCAGACACTGGTTATAGCATTTCTACAGGAAAGAATAGAATGCTTCATGCTCTGTATCAGAGGAGAGGGTGTGTAAAGAATTAAGAATGCTTGTTAGGTCTGTAATTCAACACTTGTTCTCCTTGACTAATTGTTCTCATTTCAGTTAAACTTTCATAACTTGCAAGTAATCAAATAACAGCCAGGCAACTGGAAGGCTATACAAGTATTTTCCTGTGAAAGGAAGGTGTTTGGGGTTTTGGCTCTGTTAGCAGAGTCCCCTGTCACTTTGATGTGACCTCTTAGGAACTGAAAGAAATTAAGTCTCTGGGCGGTTTTGGGATAGATAGCAGTAGCAAGGCTAGAAGCTGTTTAAGCCCACACATGCATATTGGGTATTTCTAGTGGATTTTTTCCACTCTTTTTTAAGTTTGAAAAAAACTATAAGACTCCTAATTCTCTATCATTACAATCAAATGCTGAAATTAAAATTCATTTTGCTGCCAGCAACCGTAAACTTGCATCAACTGTGTTAAGGAAATTAGCTGAAGAGGCACGTATGGTATGAAATGGAAGAGCATTACTGAAATGTTGGAGCATAATGCATACTGGGGATGAGAGAGCACTAAGTTATTTTCAACAGCTAATGAAATTGTTACACCTGTGAAATAAATCATTTGTTTTCTAGGTAACGGAGCCCTGCTTCTGATTCTGTCAATGCAGCATTCCTTTCCTGATCGCAGTAAAGTGTACCTGTATCTTATCCTGGGAGTCCTGAGCCTGGAGCTGATTAGCTCCCTGACATGCTTAGTGATTTACACAGGTGAGAGAGGCAATTTTTGCTTTCTTGTGTGAGACTTATTATAGCTGCTACTCAACTGTTTTGTTTGCCCTTACAGTAGCTCACTGGGGTACCCCAAGACATTTAACTGCAACTATAAATACAGAATGATTCTGTGCTTGTAAAAGGAGAACTAAGGCAAATCCAAAACAAACGGGAAAGTTATTCAGGCTTGATTTAATCTCTCCAAGTGCTGCTAAATTAAAGCTCCTTGTTACCTCAAAGCTATTGATCCAGTGAAGTGGCAATAAATGCATAATCGTTGCAAAAGTGTCCTGTGAACAAGCTTGTGTGTTCTCGAATGCATGCACCATAAGCTATGTAGCAGTAAGAGCTGACTGGCATAATCAGAACTGCTTCTGGGATTTACATGTGGTACTTGCGTAGTTGGTAGTGATTGTACTTCACACTCCAGACTTCCTCTTTCCTTGATCCCACCCTGAAAGCTTCAGGTCCTCTTTGTCACTAAAATGGAAGATCCCCTCGAATGAATGTTTTGGTTTTGGGGTTTTTTGTTTAGGTTTTTTGTTTGTTTTAAAAAAGGCTTTTGGAATCTGTGCTAATACTAAAATACAGTCCTACTTCATAAAACTGACAGTACAAAGCAATGCCTCACTGTTGGCTTGTAAGCTTACCTGCTTTTAGGTTTGATGTAACTTACCAAGACTTGATTAACCTCTTTCCATTAAACTATTGCAGAACTATCTAAAATGTTGATTAATAAATGCTTGAACCAAATAGCTTTCTCTGATCTTATCTTCAAAACTATTTGGGTTTACAGCTTGCATTAACTCAAATGAAAATAACTGGGTAGGGGACAAAAAAAAAAGGAGAAAAGATACAAGATACTAAGAAAATGCAATTATTTTTGTTGCCCAAAGAAAACTAGAGATATTGACTGAAGTCTGTATCTGTTTAAATAACATGTAGTTCCTGCTCTTGAGTTAGATGGTTTATACTGCTGCTGAGATGCTGCTTTCTGATTATTTACAGCTACAAGCGGGGAGATGAAACCTTAGCCAAGTAGTCTTAGTAGCACTGATTTCTCTGGGGGTGGGGCAGGGGAAGCAAAACCAACAGGCAAAACTTAGTTTGCTCCTGACTTCTAATCAAACGGGAGGGAGAAGTGTGGAAGTGCCTCCTTTGGGACTGCATGAATCTTAAAACTTCAAGCAAAAGCTATTTTTATGGTGGTCAGTATTTGTGTTTATCAGACTTCTTTTGTGATTTCATAATTGGTAATTAAGCTAGGATGTGTTTTCTTTTGGAAAAGAAAACTTTGGTATGTTCTTAGTAATGTAATGACACACAGAGAAATACTGCCAAGTAGCTTGGTTATCTAGGAAATAAAATCTATTCTTGACTCCCTGCAACAACATCGAAATCCAAATACCACAAGAAATAAGGTTTCAGCTCTAAATTATGTCCTCCTCTTTCAACTGTGCAGAGGTCTGAATGCTGTGGGCTTGTCAGGATTTTGCCTCAACAGGCCAGCATGGACTAGACCTGCCCTCTAGAGGAATAAAGGCAATGATGAGGGAACACAAGCATGGCAGTCCTAGAGAACTATTCCAAGAATGCTGGAGGTTATCCTTTCTTTGCATATGCATACTTACTTTCCTGGGAAACTCGGGAAATGAGATAAATTGCAAAACTGTAATAGAACATCAGCAATTCCAGTGAAACATTTCTTACCCTGAGGCCTCTTAGAGCTCAAAGAGCTACATTGTGCATGTATTACCTTGGCAAAAAAGGATAAACAACTGCAAGAAAACTGACCTTCACAGTAGTAATGTCTGAGCCTGGACTTCCATAATTGCTCTCCAACTATATATCTGCTTATTTGTCATCAAAAGGGGCTTGTTTCCTGGCTTGTACTGTGCAGTTCCTGTGCCATCAAATCCATTAACCAACTGATCCTAGGAAGCTGCGGGGTGCAATGTTTTGCTTTCCAGATGAAGGAGACTTGAGGGGTCCAGTGAGTCCTGGAACCAAGGTGAAGGAGGGGCAGAGCTGCATTGCTAGGAAGGAGTAAGGCAGTTCCTTTTGGCAACAGCTCCCTTATTTCCTCAGCAGCCCCAAAACAACAGGCTAAGCTTCATTCTCTAAAGCTTGGTGTGCAAAACTAGGATTAATTTTTACATAACTGAACACTTGCCTCAAGATGAGGAAGACCTCCAGTCACCTGTGGTTGCCTTTTTCAGTGGGCTGTGTAACTCATTTTCTTATTTTCCATCTCATAGAATTTCTATGCATGTTGAGGTAAGCTAAGAGACTGCATGCATGTCTCATGTGTGTAGTGGTGGTTTTTTAGGGTTTTTAACACTTTTAATATCAAACTAAATCTCTACTGAAGCAAAACAAATACTTGGCCAGTTTTGAATATGACCTGAGAATCTGTAATAATAGTAACACTCAGATAACTTTTTCTCTCAGAGCAGAGTACCTTGTTGGATGGAAGCACAGAGCTTACTAAAGAAGCCCCTTTCTTGTGTTAGTGTATTACTCCTAAGTTTTGACGGGAAGGTAGTACCAGTTCATACATTAATTATTCCACTGTGGGAAAACATTTCTTAACTGGTAGAATGAGGCATAAATGCTTATCTGTAGAAGGTTCATGTACTGGACTTATTTTCATTTAAACATCACTGCCTCGTGAGTGAAAGTGGTGGCATGCAATACTTGTTGTAATTCTAGACGTTCTTCCTTGTTGGTGCTATTTGATGAATTGTGTGATGCCCAAAGTCCTGTGAAATACTTTTAAGAAAGGCAGTAGTATCTCCATTCAGCAGTGTATGTGTATATATAACCATAGGAGGCAGAGGCAGGGATTCAGAAGTCTACAAGGAATTACTGTGATTGACCTAGAAGAGACTTGGCAATATATAAATAGTTCAAGTGAGGTAAATGTGCGTGGAATGAGTATAATACAGCTCTAAATGTCAGCTTACTATTGTAAACTTGTTATTGATAGGATATGGAGTCAAGCTTTAAAAGGTTTACTAAATATATGTATTTAAGGACTTTCTTACATACTTCTAATATTACTTGAATAAAAGACTAACATTCCCACAAACAACACATGTTGAGAATTCCATACCTATTCCTTCATGGCCTCATTTGTAGAGGAATACCATCACAGAAATAACTAACCTTTGAGCTTAAGTTGTATTTAACTTCTGGAGGGTCCTGGCACTGTTTTAGCAGGGTGGCCTGTAATAAACTCCACCATATTATTGGCTTGTAAGGACAGTCTTTTTCTGCTGTAGTACTATGGATTTCTCACGGAGCCAGACTGTAATGTTTTTAGTGGCATTAGATGTATTGCATTACCAGCAGCCCTAACTGCAGAGTCCCAAATGCATACTCCGAATCTCTTGGTATATTCCCTGAATCAGTATCTGAAACTGAATGGCTTCAAATATTTTCAGCTTCCTTCCAGAAATAATGCAGAGCTTCTCCCACCCCTACCCATCCCCATTCCACATCTGTTAAATTTAGCCTTAAACTTTGTTCACAGGTGCCCAGGAATGACTTTTGGGTTTGACAGCTGGCATTGCAAGGCTCACAAAGTGAAGCTGATCACAGAGCCACTCTGGTTTGAATACTTAATGGCTTTCTGTAGCAAGTTTGCCCAAGTTTTAGAGCAGGTAGAAAACCTGCTGCTTCACTGCAGGTAGTCTACTTAAAATAGTATTTATCAGAGAGTTTAAGTTAGAAGTTTTGATCTAGATAAAAGTTGTAAAAACTTTTAATACCAGTTATAGCATGTAGTTTAATCTAAGGTTTCACCCTCTCTTAGGTGACAGATTAAATTTTGCAGATGTTAAGCAGTATGTCCAAGTTTTCCCATTAAGGTCTTCACTGTGGTCTCTTAAGCAGTGGGGCTGAGGCAGGGGAAGATCACAAACAAAACAACGAAAAAAGGAAAACCAAAACACGCACACAGAAAAAAACCCCAAAACAACAACAAAAAAACAAACCACTGCTAACTTACAATCACAAAGCCATTCCAGAAGTGAGCAGAGAGGGATTCTGCTTTTTCTTTCCTTCCTCACTACCTCACAGATTCCCTTATTGTCTTTCTATCTCTTATCCTAAGGCAATCGTATCTGTTACCATTTTTGTTTTATTTTTAACATGGAACCCAATGATAAAGCTGTTCTGGTTTTTTTTGGTTGCTTTTTAACTAATTTATAAAGCTTTGTTGCAGTGAAAATAAGCAACTTCAATCGTGCGAAGCCAAGACCTGACATAATTGAAGAAGAAAAGATGTATGCCTATCCTAGTCACATTACCTCAGAAATTGGATTTAGGTGAGATTTTCTGTATTAATCTCATGCTGTGTTCAGCCATGGTATGCAGGTAACACTGACTAATGTAATTGCATTACTTCCTGTAGACTTACCAAAGCAGAGGTGGGAATAATAGTTCTAAAGGAAAGTATACGCATAAGGCTGCCATTTTACATGCACAGATGAGAAGCAGCACAGTCTTGTATGTTCTGCATAATAATGGCAACTTATTATGATACAGAAATCCTCAAACATGAGGATGGAAATGATTTGACCGTTTATGGCTGGTTGCATGAATGTTTAATGTGCTATAAATAACTGTGCTTAATCTGGTTTAGTTGACTTTATATGGGAGTTTGAGGAAAGGTACTACTGTCATACTGTTGCTTAAAAGTGTGCCTACAGAAGCCTAGCTGCTTCAAGCAGTTCTTCCAGGAAAGGAACTATATTGTGGGTAACTGAGAGATGAAGAAGAATGCAGCTTTGTTCTGTACCAGCAGTTGGACCCGGGATTCTAGGAAGGGATTTGGAATATATTTCCAGTTTGGGAAGGAACTTTAAAGATGGGTGGGATGCTTAGGAGGTAAGGATGTTCAGTGAGACAGAGAAGCTATCCAACATTAACCTCATAACAAAAAAAAAAAAAATATCAACACAAACATGGATTTCCATATAAGAACTTATTTAGAAATTTTCTAATACAGTATGACTTGCTTCTGTATATGTGCCTTAGTAAAAAGCTGAAGCACAGAGTTGACGAATACTTTGGCACTTCCCCTGGTGTCACAAATGCAGCATGCATGTGCTTTTATGGAACTTGGAAGTAGATGTCCAGGATAGGGGAAGGATTTAGAGTTTTCTTGCTTTTGATACAATATCTGACTTCCATCTTGATATAAACACCATGGTGAATGCATGGCCTCGTTCCTTTCTCATTCAGCTTCTCCCCTGAGAAATTCTCAAATGCCCAGGGAGCAAGTCTGCAACAATGACCAGCAGAGGAAAAGACTCTGATTATTTTTTTAATTAAAGAGTGCAAACTTCCTCTGAGAACTGATTACAAAACAGTTATTTTAATTCAGCTCTATACAATTTTAGAGTTAAAGTCTATTGAAAAGTGAATCCTGTCAGTCCTTCAGTTGACCCTGGTTATAAGAATGTTTTTTGAATACGATGACCTCTACAGCCTAAGCTACTGATCAGGACTGCTTCTGGTGCTTTAAGTCGGTAGTGCAGGTTACTGGTTAAGGTTGCAAGCTTTCTGTTTACAAAACTTTTTTTTTTTTTTCTAGTTTAACTACAGTAGATTTTTAATTGGAGCTAAGTGGGTTGGGTGTTGCTTTTAGTTTTTTGGTTCTTCCCCCACTGCCCAACTAGCTTCCTCAGCACTTTCTAAGAACTATAAAAAGGGCAATGTTCTTCCACAAAATGCTGCAAGGCTGAGGACCAACTTTCTAATCTCCAAGATGCTTGTACATCTACTAAGAGGGTAGATTCCCAAGTCAGCTAGGAAGAAATAATGTGTCCTTGCTGTATTCTTAAAAGTTTCTAATTACAGATTTGACAAAATTCTGTACTCTTACAGATTTTTCTCAGTTCACTTGGCTTTACTTATTGTTGCAGTGTTTACTATCCAAGTTGAGACAGATCTCTGAAAGGTGGAGATACTGTAAGTGGGAGGTTAGCTGTACATGAGTTTATAGATCTGAAATAGCACAACTATTTGCTGATGCTGTTATGGTATTGTGACACATATCACTGTATATAGTAGTATATCTTGTATGCTATTGCAAGTTAATCAAGAAATTTCTGTCCTAAGCAGCTTATGATCCCCACAGCTGAATAAAAATACTATGCCTGCTTAAAACAAGCTTCTTAATATATTTGGAAAAACTGCCATGGATTTCTTAGCACAACTCTAGCATGTTAAGTTTGTTAAACAGTAAGAACCACTGTAGTAGTATAACTTTTCTGTAACTTTTTAGCAGGACATATGTAACTCAGTTATATATACATGGCATGAAGTTTAACTGAAGTTTTTTGTATTCCTGCCTTCTCATGCATGGAAAATGGAGGTTAAACATAAAGGTATTGTGGATTGCCTCCTCCCTCAAAAGTTAGTTGAGATCAACAAGAGTAAAACTGAAGGAAGTAACTCGTTTAACTATTTATTAATTACCTCTGACATTTTGTATGTTAGAAAACGGCTGTCACTTTTTGAAACCCATATTCACTTTTGTTATTTCAAGGGAAAATTCAAGTTTAGAAGAGATAGTTGAGAAGCAAGGAGATGTAATAGAGTATCTTCAGCGACACAATGCACTGCTCAGCAAGAGACTATTAGCCCTAACATCTCAACAAATCAAAACCTAATGGTATTTGGAAATACGCTGCAGGAGCTCTGGAGGGAACACAAGGTAATATAATATCCAGACTGATTTGTACAGGTGACTACTTCAACTATCTTTCACACTTTTGAAATAGAAGTGAAGCTGGAAGGATGAGCTCTGCATACAATAAACCTATTAACACCTGGACACTCCAGGTCTCCAAATCATCAGTTCTGAGAAGTTCTGGAGCTTCAAGGATTTTAGTTTGTAATAGGTTAAACTTGGACCTGAGATAATTTAACTTTGTTCAGTTGTTGCTATTATTTTGTACTGCTGTAACCTTAAAGCTTCATACTACCAAAGTATTTTATATTTCTAGAATTCAAATTTGTTCTCTAGAAAAATCTGGCTTTGCAAAGGATGTCTTTTCAGTTTCTAGTGCTGAAGTTGAGACTAGATGTGTTTTGAGTCCCATTACTTCCAATATTAGAGGTGGTGTACTTCAATAATCCTATCCAAAGTAGATACTTGCTTTCTAGATCAGTCACCTTTTCTCCTTTGTCTAGAAAAGGAATGAAACTCTTGCCTGTGTCAGTGGGGAAATTTGTCATCCAATTTAGGATTAAAAACAAAGCCGTGGGTGCCCTAGAACAGCAAATCTCACGTATTGTGTGGTTAAAAACAATGTCGTGATAGAAGTTTGAGCGGTTCTTCAGAATTCTGGCTTTAAAAGCTGTAAGAGGGATCTTCGTGGCTGATGACTTTCTCATTACTAGGGGTCTGTGTCAGCTCATAATCAACAAGATTCCTAGTCTGCTGACTGAACTAACTTAATACAAAAATACTTGAGTAAGCTTTTCCATTGACCTAGTAACTAGTTCTGTTGAATAGGTTTAAAGATCCTGTTAAAGATGCACCAGTTACACACAACCTTGCTCTTTACTTTGACTCTTCAAAAAATGTCAGCATCTTGATTTGAAAGCTAAAATGGTGTATGTAGGGAGGTGAAAAGCAGCAGAAGACAGGTCTTCTGGAAGCTGGAGAAACAAGATTTTGGGGTTTTTCTTGGATTTATTGGGAAGGCTGGTGAAAACCATTCTGTTCTGGGTACTGTTTTGTCTACCAATGTAGACCAAAAATTCTTTTAGAAGCCAATACCTCTGTGGGGACAGGGTAATCACTAGTCAAAACTGGGAAGAAGGCTCTCATGAGGAGTGGTCTTGTAGTTGAATACAAGAAAAATGATAGAAAATCAATCCATCCTACTTTTGTCCTAGGGTACAACTTTAGAAATAACTAAACTGTTTAATGTGCAACAAACATGTTGGTTGTCTCATTTAAAGAAAAAAAAAATGGAGGTTTTGCTGCTATCCAACACTAGACTGTTCTTAATTGTTATTTCTTGAAAATGGAGCCAGGGTTTTACATTATACATGTAAGGAATACAAATGTGTTTGGTTTTAGAACTCAGGGTTTGATGTGATTGTGTATATCAATTTATATAATTTCTATGAAAAGCAGTAAAATGTGACTGTGAAGTTCATGCACAATAAATGCAACTAAGGAAGAAGATGAATTCTGTCTTTTCTGAGCTCATGTAGAGCTAGTGAAGATTGTTCCAATGGGCAATCTGTGCAGATCTTGTTACACTGAAGTTCTTGCATCATAGTTTGGGCACTTAGAACTAGCTAAAAGTTGTTATGACAAGGGTAGCTGTGCACTTGTCTTGAAGCTGTAAGTTTAGTTTCATTCTCTTTCCTGGGTAATGTTTTTCCATTGCACTTCAGACTTCCCCTGCTAATCCTGTTTCTCTCCAACATAGAGGAATAGGCTGCATAGTGTAGCAGGACAGCTTGCTGTATTTTGAGAGCTTTGCTCATGCCCTCCTCCTCTCCTTCGTGACTGCTTAAGGTGAAACTTAAATTAACCAGCAGTATTGTCTTCCATGGAACATGGCAGCTGGAAAGCAAAGCACAGGTTGCCATGTGTGAACACGCACATCTGCCCTCTGTAATTCATAGCTCTTCATAAGTACACAAATGATTAACAACTTGCAACAACCACTCCCTATTTTTATATCTTTATCATACCCCACTGTATCTCGTTTTCTTACTATCTTTAAGCTTTTGGGGGAGGAGGAAAAAAAAAAAAAAAGGCTTTCTGCACTTGTCTAGGCTTCAAATAGGAGCCAGCCCTCTTTCCTACTCACCCTGAATGCCTCCTAGCCTCCAGCCATGGTAGAGCTACAAAGAATTGTCAAGTAAGAGCTACCCGAGCAGGGCAAGGGCTGCACACACTAGCGTGTGTCACTGGAAGCCCCTTGTCAGGAGCTTTGCCCCACTCTGAGGCAGATCCACCCCTGCTGCAGGGGAGGTGCTGCGGCACCCTGCTCTGGTGTGCGGCGTGCTGTGGCACTACTCCTCGCTATGATGACAGGGCGAAGCGGTGCGGCGCAGCATGGCACGCTGGGTGTTGTAGGCCCACTCAGCAGTGAGCACCCACCTCTTCCCAGTCACTGCTCCAGCACGGTTCCCCTGGGCCAGTCCTGATGGTGCTGCCCGGTGCTGTGCGGCCCTTCTCCTGACTGACCTTATCGGTCCACAGCGGGTGGTGGCAGAGCTGGTCAGGGAGACGTGATGTACAAGCTGGTGCTCGAAGTGCAATGTAAAAGGGGCAAATGACTGCTGTTGTGCAAGCAAGGGGCAGCTCAGCTCTGGCCTCACTGCATCTGATGCCTCAGCTCTGAAATTGGAGGCCGAGTCCAAACTTTTCTGGTTGTGTCTGTCTTGCTTATTGGAAACCTCTCTGCGGGGCAAGGTTAGGTGCTGGCTGTTGCGGTGGCTGATGCTGTGTGACCAGCTCCAGAGCAACCCCTGGTCTATCACCAGTCCTGCAGCCTGGGTGACTGTCCCTGCAGCATCAGCACCTGATCACAGGCTGGATCTTACTGTCTAAAGTAAAATCCATAGCATGCTGCACACTCGCTAAGCAATAAAACATTAGGTACAAGTTTCAGGAAAGAAAAAAGTATCACTGCATGAACACTGTGCTTTGTACGGCTCTGCTGCAAAGCAGCGCTTTGCTAACCACCAAGGCAGCCTTTCTCAGGCATAGTGTGGCAAACCCACGCAGAGGTGAATACGTGTGAATCTAAACAGCTGATGAAACTAGTGATGCCCTTTATGTACTGAAAGCTGCTGAAATGCATAAATATTTGCAGGTTCATGGTCTTAACTTGGTAAGATCTAGTGGATTGCAACCAGGACAGCAAGAAGATAATGAAAAAGAAGGAATGTTTCCAAATATATGTTGTAACTGTATGTTTAAAACAAAACAAAAAAAAAGGCCCATGTATTCTGTTTTTTATTTTGTGGTTTATTATTATCCACTTTGTATCCTAATAGCTTTTTGTTTCTGTAGAAAGGAATGTATATGTACTTTAGATTTGTGAAAGTAAATATTTCAGACCATCTAATAAACATAAAATTCAGAGTTGCCCTAAAAAATGTTTCCATCATGTTTTTTTTTAATAACTTCTAGATGAAATGCTGAAATGTGCTAAATGTTTTGTACACATGAAAGAAATGACATTGTGATGATCTCTTGGGAATGCATATCATGTATGGGGGAAAAAACTGAGATTTGTGTTTTATCCTTCTGAATAGCTTATAGTGGGAATTCTATACAAACATTCTAGTATTTCACCTCAAAAAGGAGAAATCACTGATTGTAAAAGATTTTAACAGGGTTTTCATGCTTTAAGGTTCCACACGAATATGCAGCTAAGCAGGCTTGCCCCACTGAAGGTCATTCTTAATCTAAAAAAGAAAGTTGTATCAAGGACCAAAGGCACTTGGTCAGACAACAATCTAACCTTGAGGTATCTCAAGAGATGTGAAAAAGCATCCTTGGTCTTGGAATGAGATAGGCTTCTGGGTGTTACTGCTACCTAAAGACAGGGGTTGTGCTGTTGGAGTGTTTCCCCACTTTGCCCAAATATTTTGCAGCTCTTCACTAGCAAGAAAGATAAAGGCCATCACAGCAGTGAGAGATCAGTATGCTAATTGTACTTGTCTGGTGATAGTCAAACATTTGAAACTTATTTACCATGATAATGCTTATCTTGATTGACATTGATACAAATCATACGTGACCCTTAGCAAAATTTGGCTTTGTAAGGACACAGCAATATTTATAGTATACATATATGGCGTAAGGGAAATATTTCCAGTCTTTATTCTTCTATAATTTCCTTTTTTTCCATACTGGAAAAGGAAGAGGTGAATTGTTTATTATCCTCTGGGAACACACTAATCTGCTGTTTCTCACCGCAGCCTTACATTTACCCCTCTTTCCTGTTGACCTGCTGTTACATGATTTTGTATTTCACCCTAAAATAGCTAATATATTTTAAACGACTTAATGAAACCATCTTTCAAATAAAACTTAAATGTTTCCCACATAGAACTAACTACTTGTTTGTAGATAGTTGTTAAGTTTTGGAAACTCACATTTTGACTTCAGAGTTTGAGGTCTGAATCTACCTTTGGATCAATTCTTGATTGTAAGATTGCATCCATGCGAACATCAATTCTGATTTTCAATACACAGCAATTTGTATTTGTAAAAATTTCTTTTAAATGTATGCTTATACAGGCACTGAGAGTTCACTCAATCCAGCTGTTGTAGCAGTGCCCAAGTGCTTGTTTACGTAGTAATCACACTGTTATCAAGCAGAACATTTTACCAGATGAACCTTATGTTGTGCAAATCCCATGAAAATGGGTGGTTTCAACAAAGTCAAAGGCAAGTCCGGCTCAGCTGAAAACAAGGTCTTTTACAGCCCCGATAGGTAGTGGTGGTAGCAGCACTCGACTCCAATTCTACTGTGCAGAGCATCTAGCACTTAGAAATTTATTTACAGGATCCAGCCTTCAGTGGGAGAAGTTACCACACTTCTTAGCTTCTGCTAAGCTTCAGAACACTGCTGGGCTCATTTTTTGTCCTGAATTAAGGCCATTTCTTGAATTTGTGAGAACATTCAGATTTTAAGATTTAACACTTGGATAATTAAAAATCTTGCTTCTTCAAGGCACAAAGACACTGCATAGTCTAGGTTCTACTGTAATCCTAGTGTGGTATCAAGATGTCATTCTCCAGAATGCTGTGATTACACCAAGCGGTAGTTTTAAACTAAGTTATTTCTATGTGGTTTTGATCAGAATTTCCTATTTTTAGAAAGATAAAAAATGTCAGGAAAATGTTTCCATGAATAACTACTATTTATTTGTGCCAGAAATTGAGTAAGAAAATTTTTTACACACTGATTCCACGTGAATCCGCCGGGAAACTAGACAAAACAGGGAAACTAGACAAATTCTCCCTTTTCTTTAGATACACTGCCTTTGACAGCTGAAGAATATAAATCTTAAAAAGCATACACAGTTTAAAATGAGATGTTATTTGATATGCATACTATCTTTTTACAAAATATACAATCAACCAGGTAGTTGATAAACATATCTACCAAGATCACAACCAGTGCCTTTTTCAAAGATTGTATGGTATCAGCATGTCTAAAAAGAACATTTACAATAATTTTGTAGACTGACAACAGGCTTCCCAGGGTGCTTTGGTACTTGTCTCATTTATTTTTACATCTGTAAAGGAACATGGATATATAGCTCTCTGATAGATACATCATGTTTTTCTTACGATTTTATCAAAGTTAATTGAATAATTATCATTATATAAAATATCCAGTGCCAGACCAAGTCCATATACTCATTTACAAGACATAACTGTTAAATAGTTACTCTTTACCTTTCTTGCTCTCCCATACTCTTTACCTGTAGTTACAAACACAGACAGCCATGGATACATACAGAAGCTAAGTTAAATAAATAATTAAAAAATAGAATTAGTGGTAGTATGTCTCTAATTTTGTAAAACTGTTGGGTTTTTTTTGTTTGGGTTTTTTGTTTGTGTTTGGTTTGGTTTTTTTCCTCCCAAAACTGCAAATGTTTATCTGCAGGGCTGTTTGTTGACCATCTTTTAACAATGATTTTCCAAAACTCCAGAATAGGGTGTGATGATATTTTTTTTTTTTTCTATACAGAGAAAATTGAAACTCCCATTAAAGCTCTGTCAGTATGAATCTGATTAAGATTTCAAGTTCTTAGAGATGTGAGGTGATGTAGAGACACCAATTAGAAAGTTTCAACAATCCAGTTTTCTTGATTGCTTGTGGTTTCACTCATTAGAAACTGTTGCAAGACAAAATTCTTAATACTGGATTTATACCCTGACACTGCTGATCTTTGTTCACCTTTATACAATTTACAAAAAAATGTTGACATTTCAAGTCTAGTGCAGTGACTTAAAAATCTGGGTATGACTTATTTTCAGGTTTCTTTTTGTTCTGCTAATGAAACGGCTACAATGTTTTCCTTTATATGTAGGTTTGTAATTTCTGCTGACATAAAAAGGAGATGCGAAACATGTATTTTTAAAAACAAAACGTAAAATAAAAGTTGAATGCATTCTTGACCTCCAGCGCTAAAAAGAACAGCCTGTTTTTTGTTTGACGTTCTAGTCATTATAGTGCCCTGTTCCAAATATCCCATTCATTTAAATTACAGGAGTAGAGCGCTGCGCAACTCCAGGGTTGACTAAAGGTTTCTTTTCAATGGTCTATTTTTATGCTCTATTTATAATACTGTAGCAGGTATTTTAGGAAAACTACTAAGTGAATAGTTCTATAGTTCTGAATTTTCAAGTATGTTCTCGCTGTCTGGTTTGGCAGCCCAGTTTAAGAAAACAAATGATAGGCTTTGCAGTAACAGCTCATTAGACAGGAGAATGGGCTTGACCTTAAGGCCCAGCTTGAGAGATCCGAGTTATCAGTTTTGCATGACCCTTGGCTAATCTCTTATCTGTGTGCTTCAATTCTCTGTCTATAGAATGAGGGATAATACTCTTCTTTGCTTTCTTATATCATAAACTCTTACTATACATGAAGCCAGGAGGTCAACTAGCGTGGTGCTGACTTTGGTACTGTTGCAGTTATACATTCTATGTTATTATAAGGTAATTCCATAAAGATGTAATGTTAGCTGTTAAAACATATATATATATTTAACATATAAAAGCATAAACAAAAAATGGACTTTCACAGATCTGTGCTGGAGTCTGACATTATTTCACCCTGAATACTGCCCTACACACATGGTCTTGGAGGTCTTTTCTAACCTTAATGAATCTATGAGTTGAGTAGTCAACAGCACATCCAATTTCTCTCAGTCTGAAGAGTACAGACCATTAAGAGTCCCCTTGGACAGATCCTTCTTAATGCCACTGGAAATCCATCTCAGGTGACTGATGTTTGATTTGGTCTTAAACTTTCACTAGTCGTTATAAGAGCCAAAGAATTTCTATGGAACGTTTCAACCAGATAAATTTCACGTACATCCTCCCATCACCAGCCTCCATTTCTTGCCCTGCTTCGTAGGGTGTGAGCCGGGGCCTTTGTTGCAGGTCTTGCAGAATGTGACAGACAGGACTGCTGAAGGCAGGACTGTGGTGGCTCTACCAGGTCACCTGTTAGTGATTTGGAGTTCTTGCTAACTTCTCTTATCAGTTTAATTGTTGCTCCTTTAAAACACTTAAAAACCCCTTATGAAATTGCTGGGGGGGAAAAAAAAAAAGGAAAAAAAAAAAAAGGAAAAAAAAAAAAGAGATGAATAGCCATTAATGAGAGATTGAGTAATGTATTGCCTCATACAAAATAGTATATATCATTTAAGAAATACATGGTCGAAATTTGGGGTAATGTTTCTTAATTTGGAAATTTTGGTTAAAAAGGTTAAGGAAAAAAAAAAAATCAAAAAGCCAAAAGCAAGAAGGCTTCTAATATAAGATTTTCTTCCATTATTTTTATTCTCACGTTTTGCCTACACAGCTGATAAAAACCCAACTTCAACCCTCTCATCATTTCAAATGTTGTTGCGAAAAAGAGGCTGCTAAGCTCATCCCAGTTTCCAACCACCTGTTGAAATTCAAGCTTAAGGGTCCATCCTGTTTGCATCTGCAAATAGCTTTATCCATATGTACAACTCCATTGAGATCAATAAGATTACTCATGTGAGTCAAGTTACCCAGGCATGTAAATATTTGCCGAATTAGGACTAAAACTGGAAGGGAATGTAAATGTAGATGGTAAATCCTACTAAAGATAAAGGAGCTGAGCACCCTCAGTGATGACTGGAGTTAAGAGAGTTAGTTCAGGTGCCTGTCACCCCTTACTCCCCAGTCAAACTTCAGGAATTCTAAACAGCTTTATAAAGCAGAATTACCTTTAGCTAAATGTCTACAAAACGTATTATGAATTACGAAGTACACTGTTTTGCTTTGGCATTGGCTTTTGTTACAAGCAATCGGCTCCACACAGAAAAGGAGATAACACTGAAAATACCTCTTATCTTCAGATTCTAGAGGGAAAATAATTCCAGTGTAGGTGCACATGTACCATGCAGCTACCACAGTCTCAAGCAAAATGTATTATATTCTGTTTCAGAGCACATTGGAGAAAACGTGGATGCTTTCTGTGCAGCCTGTATCCAGATACGGAGGCTGAACTGGAGGAAGAGGGGTTAAATTTACTTTTCTTAGAACTGGAGCAAGCCATTCAGAATCGATTCAAGAAGTCTCTGGGCCTAAATTCCACTGTCCCTGTCATTCAGTCTCTGCATGCTGAGTATATTGATCTGATTGCTTATCTTTTTGGGTTTGTGCTTAAACTGAGGAGGGAACCTGGTTTAATCTGTCTCTCGTTGAAAGGAGAAGGCAGTGAGCAAACGGGGGCATTCAGTATAGTAAAGCATCCTTCTGGCATGTCCCTCTTCCTACTTGCAGCTCAGCTCTGCCGCTCACTATGCAGCCCGTCTGAGATTAAATTTAAAATATGGTAATTTCTTTTCTGCCTGCCGAACTTGCTGGTTTACCATCCGGTCTGCACATTCCAGGTGTATAGGCCAGCACTATGGAGCGGCATGGTGCCTTTTGCATGGCTGTTCTGGGAGTGGGCACCAAGGCAGTTTACACATTGACAAGATTCTTGATACAGGGTTGTTAGAAGTTTGGCTTTGGTCTCCTTTTCACTGTTAACCGCTTAGTAAATTGAAACATCTTGGGGCCGCAGAGCGCAGGTTCTGCCATCATTGATTTATGATGCTGTCACGCCTGGGGCTACAGCGTTATTTTAGTATATAATGAGTTTAGAAGATAAAAAACTACTGACTGCATGTTTTATTCATCGTTAAATTGCAAGAGCGCCTCGGTTTCCTTTTGATGCCTACCCTATTTGCATAAGCTACCTGTGTGCTTCTGCAGTCACTTAGTATTTGAATGTATATGCCCTCATCAGCTATAAAGCATTAATGTTTTGCACTTGTATAGCCTTTCATCCAAGGAGCTCAAAGTCTTTTGCTGACAATGATTAAGAACTACGGTCCCCTTTGAAGTGGGTAAATGCTACTACCTCCCTGTTACTGACGGCAGGGTGAGGTGGCTTTGCCCCGCATCCCGGGCGAAGGGGTCGGTGCTGGAAGTGCCGGGACGTCCTCTCCGGCTCGTTCCGCTGCGCGCCCCGCACCTTTGCCGACCGCCTAATCCGCGAAGACACAAGCCTTGGCACACGCCCGGGGCTTGGTTTGCTTCGTCAAATGGCTCTGCACCGTTCCTAGAGGCAGGTGCCAACTGGGCTTCTTGCGGCGGCTCTAGCAGCTGCGCCCGCCCGCCCCCTCACCCGACACGCGCGGATTTACCTGGCCCACGCCGCGCCGGGGGCTCAGGGGAAGGGCACCCGGGAATGGAGCGGCATGCAG
>JMFS01061349.1:0-12947 GCA_000699545.1 Podiceps cristatus | reverse complement strand
GCCACTGCTTGGTCAGAAACTGGTATTGAGGCACGGTCAGTCAGCAGTGGGATGGGAGGTACCTGGTGGCCTTGTGAGATAAACTCATCTCAAGAGCTTTAATAATAGCAGAGTGACTATTGATGGAAGAGGAAACAGCTTTTGGGGTATGTTTGTGTGTGTGGTGTTGGTTTGTTTGGGGGTTTTTTGGTCATTTTTTTGCTTTGTTTTTGTTTTCTTTGAAAAAAACCCTAAACCATAAACCAAACCACACAATTTGAAATAATTGCACATTCCCAGTGCCAAGGATGGGATTATATTTGTAAGGTTCTCTTACAGAATAAAATATTAGTAGAATTTTTATTTTGATTAGCGCCCAGATTAGGTTCCACCAGTTTTGCAGTATTTACCATTCTTTTCTGGGAAATACTGATTAAACCCAGTTTTCTACTGAGAAAGACTGCTCCAACTAAATGGAAAGGGTTCATGAAAGTGTAGTGACTTTGTAGATATTTGTTATAGATTATGTCAACATGTTGCAATGTAATCGAACTGTTGCATTTAAATCATGGGTTTTTTTCCGATATACTTCAATTCAATGACTTGTGAGGGCTTTCTTGATGTGTCTTAGGTAGAAGGATCTTTCTATGGATCCATTAACCGCCTCATTTCTAGGCAACCATTGGCATCAACTAAGCAAGACCAATACACAGAGAAGAACTATGGAGAGACCATATTATTTTAAGGTGTCTGGGGAAAAAAGTGGACTTCTTGT
Organism: Podiceps cristatus; assembly: GCA_000699545.1. Lineage (NCBI taxonomy): Eukaryota > Metazoa > Chordata > Aves > Podicipediformes > Podicipedidae > Podiceps > Podiceps cristatus. The sequence goes on along the minus strand of JMFS01061349.1, from coordinate 12,193 downwards.
TGTGGAAATAGGAAGCTGTGAGTTTTCTGTGGACTGAAATGAATTATTTTTAAGCAGCATTAGGTATATTCCCTGCCACAGATTACTTTTAATGGTAAAAATATATGCTCTCTAGCTCAGATAAAACGATCCTCTGAACTAATATTGATTTAGGATTGCAGTGAAAAATACATTTCACTTTCTCATGTTAAACTAATTCAAAATTAAGATTTAAATTAAAAGGCTGGAAAGAGGTCTCAAAAATAAATCACTTTGGAAGCCTCACAACTTCATTATTGTTTGTCTAATAAACGTCAAGCTTTAAAAATTATACTCTGAAAAGAAACTAAATTAAAAGTATTTTTCAGGAAGGAGCTTTGCCAAAGATGTTTTAATGAGTAAGTTTGATTCCACAGTCCCTTAGTGAAGGTAATGAGGTACAAAAGGCAATGTAAAATCATTGTAAATAATGTAAACGCAATTGATGCTAGAAATGATAGAATGGAGCCTGCTAGAGCAGAAGGCAGTTCTGAGGCCTCTGTTGAAGTTACGCTTACCGAAATGAAAGGGGGGGAAGGATAAATGACCGGGTTGCTGCGATCAAGATACTCCATCACTGATGAGAATTACAGCTAGGAGCTGATTTTTTTCTTAGGTATATAAACCACATCAGTTAAGAGCTCTGAGTTAACCAGCTCATTTTTAAGCACCACTTAGTGCAAAGGCTACAGATAGTGATTAAATTAGTTTTAAGTGCCTTATACTAAGAAGTACACTGTTAAAGAACTAGATAACTAAGCAAATTCCTATTGTATTTTTAATTAAAGGCAACATTTTGAGCTTGGAATTGAAACATGAGAAAGTTAAAGAAGTAATTATTGAATTAAACTAGTGCTTTTCAGTATCATCTGCTGAGTGGAATGCTATTCTGGCTTAAAAGCCTTACATAAGCCGCTAAAGCAATCTTTCACACATGTAATAGATACAACTATTTAATAAAAAATGAATGAAGAGCTACACATACCCTGCTGTGAAATAATTATTAGTTTCTAGTATAATACATGAATTTGCATCTGCCGAAGAGATGCATTTAAATGGTAAAGACTGATGACTGATAGTTACATTTCATGTGTTAAAAAAGAAAGTATTTATGGTGCTTTAAAATTCACAACTAAATAGCTGTCATCGTGCCAGAGTATAAAAAGCTGATTTCCCTGTTTTTATGGCATGTAATGATGAATGGAACCACACTAACAATCCAGGGTTTGGGTTTTTTTTGTTTGTTTGTGTGTGTGTGTGTGTGTGTGTTTGTTTTGTGGTTTTTTTATACTTTTCTCAGTAAATTTTGATCTCCAAGTACTGGCTTTTGATACACATGTCATCAGCGCTTGGAAGAAATGGGAAAATACCAGAATAAAATCTTGATCCCACCTGTGTCAGTGATGTCCTTTTTGAAGATTTAACTGAGACTGGTGTCATATTTCTTGGGCTTTACATAGTACACACATTTTAATGTCTTTTGGGGGAGGAAAAATGTTGGCAGCCCTACAATAACAAGTGCCACTGGCACGGACAAACTTTCTTCCGTGGGGAAATAAGTTCTCCTGAGGCGGGCAGGCAGCTGGTGCACTGAAATGACACCGCTGTAGTGCTGGCCAACATTGTCTCCTTTTCCCTCGGACACCCCCTTCTGTCTGAGTCCATCTGTCGTCTCGTGTCTGATCCTTGGATAGCAAGCTCTGTAAGATTTAATTCAGAAACCATCATTTTGTTTTATATTGTAGGTGACTCCCGGCCTTGGAATCCTGGTCCATATACCTGGTCCATATTCTGCTAATATTCCTGTCTCTATGTCTGTTAAAATTAATACTAATACTCTATGTATTTCCACTAACTCCTGCTAATTAGTGATTTAATTTAAGCATTATGTGATTTTGATTGAGTTTTATGTAGTAGTTAGAACACACAAAGCACCAGGAGATATTTGAATGAAAATGGAACTTTCACTGTCATTCCAGGATTGATCTTAATAGCTGTATAGGTAAGAAAATTAATAAATAAAATATTCTTCAGTAATCAATAAGCATCCGGAGCCATATTCATCTTAGAAATAATTTTACTGACCGTAATGGATTTGCGCCAGGAGTTGATTCAGCCAGCATTGCTTGTGTCGTGTGTAACGGTCCACTAGTTTCCTTTCTACAGTCGGATGTTGTAAAGTTTATGCCTGACCCCGACTCACACCCCGATGCTGCTGATCCCTTGGCCTGTCCCTGAATATATTGCGATTAACGGCTAGCAGTGCTGGTGGTGATAGTAATCATATCGTGTGACTAACAACTTCCAAGAAGCAGGAAAAGTAGGTCTAAAAAGGAAAGTCTAGGAGGTACAGGGCGGAGCGCCCAACTAACCACAGGACTGCTTCTTTGCTCGTTGACTCACGCGTGGGCTGTGGTACCCGAGCACGATGCCCACCGCTGCGGCCGTGGAGGCTCTGCTGACGACAAACCTCCCGTCCGCCCGGGCCCTCTGTCCTGTGGGGAAACCCACGGGATTTCTCCCCAAGTAACGACTCCTCTCCACTTCCACCGTCTGGGACGCCGCTTCCTAAGACCTGTTCATGTCCTTCCCTCTTTTGTAATCTCTGCCTAAGTAAAAATGATGAACAAGTGAATAAAAACAGATATAAAACTGGCCATACATGTGTACACTACGTATTGTGGCTCAAAAATAAATACCTTAACACACATTCAATGAATTAAATGGTGCTGCTTTTACTCTATAGGCAGGTTGGTTGAAAAGTCCACACCTCTTGATTAAGTAATGCTTTTTTCTGGTCTTTTTCATGCCTTAATTCGGGGCTATTTCAGTCTGTGCCCTAACACTTGCCAGTTTAGCTATGACCTTGAGCTCCTTTTAGGTATTTTTGTGAAAGACGAGTGATAGGTGATGTATTCCCTCACAGGATGCACTTTTAGCACATTTTGAGGTATTATCCAGAATAAGGACTATAGATTAAAGTGTTTAACATTTATGAAATTGAATAATAAATGCAATTGAGTAACAAAGCATATTTTTAATTAAAAGATCTGGCTACTCTCAGAGGTTTTTTTTTTTAATTTATTTTCTAAAATACATATAGAAAAATAATTAAGTCTACAAAGGTGCCTTTTGTTATTGAAGCAGGAAAAGGATACATTAATTTACACTTATGAAATTGTATTTGTCTAGAATAGCTGTATACCTTTTCCTTTTTAAAATATGGCACAAGATATATGAATGGAAGTACTTTAATCCCTGGCAGATGTACTATTTATGTCACACTTGCCAGTTCATCATCTTATTTGAAGAGAGATGCAGTTTGTATTTGAACCAAAACAAAACAAAACAACCTGAAAATGGTCTTGAGGTTCAGTGTACATATTAGAATTATAGAAATTGTGTTTTCTAAGTCCCAGTGTTGACAAAAATAACATATTTGTAGAAGGATCTCCAATTTTCTGTTTTCTTGAGAATCTTCAATTTTCAATCTGACTTAAATAGTGTCCAAGACTGATGCCGTGGGCCTTTTCTTGTGCCTCTGTGTCCTGATGGCGATTCTGCCATTACCTGTGATCCCCTCCAAGAGAAGCTACAGCAAGATCATTTCATTCTTGTTGCAAGACTCTGAAGCTAACGTTAAAACTTTTGCATGTACACATTCAGTGAAATCTCATCATGATCCATTAATGCTCAGTCTTCCTGGTGTAGCAATAATGTTTGAGGCTTTGCAGTTTCCCTCCATTTTCTCACCTGTTGTATGTCATCGCCGTTCATTTTAGTGTTGAGCATGACATGATGTCTATGACCGTGTTTTTATTTATAGATCCAGGTTTGCCATTTTCCTTTCCACTTCTGCTCTGTCGTCTTCTTTTAAACATCAGGTCATATATGTGTAGGGTTGTACTCTCTGTTCCAATAACAGGGGGTGGTAATTATATCAAAAGATGATAAAGCCAGAAAAACAAACCCATTTCCCGTCTGCCTTCACCCCAAATCTAATTAAAATGTTACAAGGGTAGACATGTCATCTTCAAAAACTGTGACAATATTTTAGTGTATTTTACATTAAAACATTTGTTGTCTAATCAAAAGTCTCTGTAAGTAGGACACAACATAAGCTTTAAGTCTTACTAACAGTATGTTAAAGAAAAAAAAAAGGGCAAATTAAAATATTTATAGACCTTTTCCTATGATTAAAATGCTTATAAACTGAAACATTACAGGCTGAAGCACCACCACCACCAACTGCACATGCCGTTAGCCGAGTAGAAATGTTACCTTATCTTCCCCTCCATTGTCTGAGAGAGATTGCTCGGAGGTTATGGTATTTTGTGGACCCTGATGACGATCTGCTGCTGTTGTTCTTGTGATGTGATACTTTCTGCCAAGTGTCTCGTTACTAGGAGTGGACATGGTGTATTGCACTCGGTCAAAACAATTCATTAAACTACTGCTGAGCATCACGTTTTCCTTTGGAGCAGATTTGGACTGTTACTGGTTTGGAACAGAAAAATGAGAAAAAATAAGCACAAGTTAGTTTATTTTAACATTTTGGAAATTTTTCATTACAATATTTGTATGTCAGAATAAACACATTTATAGGAAAATATGTTCTTTGCTAAAGAAGGAATTTTTTTTTTCCTTATAATCATTTGATCTGGTTTCGTAACGCATGTAACTAGAAGGTGCCTTTTCTGTTGCTCATTCCAGGAGGAGAGTCTCTAATGTGGTAATTTAAATCTTAAAAAGGCGATATTTTGAACTGGTATTTCATTAATGATATCTTATGGGGGAAAATATGGAAGACTTTAAAATATACGCTTTTAAAAAGTAGGAAAACATATAGCTAAGTTCCTGATATATTAAACTATTATGGGAGGGTGTAGGTGAACATATGCAAGCCATGTGCAAATTGACTCCAGGAAAACGACTTTTCAGGAAGGATTTGTGCCACAGATGGATTAGTAGCAGGACCTTACACCAGTGCAACAGTGAGGGGGTTTTGTTTGGGTTTTTTTTCTTTGTTTTCAGTGCGGTTGGACTAGCTGCTCACAGCCAAGCCCTGGCTCCGTCCTCGGGTGCTCTCACGGTGAGGCTGGAGGGACCCAGGTAACGAGGCCTTCTTCCGTTTAATTCTGAAATGGGCTCGGACGGGGTTCGGCGCCTGCCAGCGTTAAACTAGGCTTCACTCCGGTCTGCCGTGGCTCAGGGGGAGAATGATATATTCTCCATTAAGATAAAACTTCTCTTTGCCCCAACAGAACATCAGCCTAAACTAGGAGTCAGCCAATTAGACCATTTACTTGGAAAGGTTTTGGAAAATGTCCCAACAGCACAACCCTGGGAAGTCTTTATTCAAGCAAATAGTTTTCCTGCAGTCAGTAAACCTGCTAATAAGCAACTACTCACCTGAGTAATGCAGGATTGTGTTTTAATTCTGTAATTTGACTGCCCACTTATGCTTAATGACGTTTATTTGTAGGAATGATGCATTTTGGAAAGTGAGGTCAGCTGGAACATTGGTGGTGTTGATCTGTCTGCAACCCTTGATCTTGCAATGTATCAGGCACTAAAAAAAGAAGTGGTTACTCAACTGTAAAAATGAAATGGTTGGTAATATTAGTGGATGGTACCCTATGAATATTCTCCAGTGTTGGGTGCAGAAATTATGCTCATTTCAAAACAACCAGAAAAAATACAATAGTTTCTAGTAAAGATTTTACAAATGAGCACTACGTATTCGCAATTTTAGTTTGAATTAAGTTTTTTATTTTAAAAGGTCCTTTTTTTCCTTCATAGAAAAAGTGTTTCAATGTGTTTTTAACTTTTTATGCAAGTAAAAATATTTTTTTTCCAATGTTTGGTTAGCATTAATTTTGTAACGGATTATTTTTTCTGCTTGGCTCCAAAATTAAGTGTAGTTTTAATGACAGCAATTTTAAAGCTCCTTTTTTTTTTTTTTTTTTCTTAAATCTGTCAGCATGGTTCTGTGTTATAATTCTTGTTTTGATTGCCTTGGATTATATCTTCCTCAGATTATATCAGATTCTCACAGTTTCGTTGTGTAGTGTTCTGATATTGTAGAATATTATATTTGTCCTTGCCAAGTGCCTCAAAATTAGAAACATAACAGATTTTTGTATGCATTTAACAGTTGTTAATCCTAACAATCACTCCAAAATACTTTCTTACTGGAGAGAGAGAGAATAAAAATGTGAATATTCAATATTCTAATGTGAAAGACACTCAGACCCCACAAAGGCTAATAACTGAATGAAAATAGGTAGTTAGAAAGACTCTTGCAAGAAAATTTAGTGTCAAACTACAAATTTACATTAGCATGGTACATTTTGTGAAGATACACCCTTTCCTTGTGGATCTCCCAAGGTGTATGCATGAGGAATGAGCTCCTCCTGTGCATCTTACAAAGAGGAAAAACAGACTGAAAATGAAAATATAGACTGAAAACTGCAATGTCATGATAGATTATCATTTACCTGATCTAGTAAAGATGTTCAAACTACACTAGAGAATATTGCATTACACTCTTTATGGTCCTCTGTAAATATGAACAAGAACTTATAGAATCATAGAATTGTCAAGGTTGGAAAAGACCCTTAAGATCATCGAGTCCAACCGTTAACCCATCACTGCCAAGTCCATCTATACCATGCCCTCAAGCACCGCATCTCTCCGTTCTTTAAATCCCTTCAGGGATGGAGACTCACCCCCTTCCCTGGGCAGCCTGTTCCAATGCCTGACCACCCTTTCGGGGAAGAAGTTTTTCCTAATATCTAACCTAACCCTCCCCTGGTGCAGCTTGAGGCCGTTTCCTCTCGTTCTATCACTCGTTACTAGGGAGAAGAGACCGACCCCCACCTCGCTACACCCTCCTTTCAGGTAGCTGTAGAGAGCAATAAGGTCTCCCCTCCGCCTACCCTTCTCCAGACTGAACATCCCCAGCTCCCTCAGCCGCGCCTCATAAGACTCGTGCTCTAGACCCTTCACCAACTTAGCGTAGTTTAAGACACAGTGATGAAGCATCTGTCAAATCTACACTTATTAATGTAATACGAGCGCAAGCAGAGAAATAAGCATTTTGCCGTACCCCTCAACCAAATCAGCTGTGGCAGTCGCCAGGGTGCCATTTTTGTAAATACAGTTGTCCAGTTGGTTGTTTCAACAACTGTGGCACTTAAAAGAGCAATAAGGTAGAAAACAAACAATTATTTAAAAAAAAAAAAAAAGTTCTGTAAATCCTAAATTGAAGCAGTAATCCTTGACGTATGTTCAAGATAAACTCTTGATATTTTTCCACTTCTGTGCCCTTTCTGCTGCTTGACACATAACTGTCACCCTTCTATAGTGCACTCATATTGCCTTTGCATGCTGATGTGAAAAATAAGGGGTCTGACTGGTGTGTTAGTGGGGATGAGGTGTGCATTTCTGAAGAGATCCTCTTGTGAATTCTGATTTCCCATGCTTTGCTCGTATCACAGAGCCACCTTGGAATAAGCAAATGTTATTCTTTTGGGGTGAAACTAAACCAGAAGAAGTGGTCCATGCGTCAGTGGATGTTAGTGTGCATTTAGCACAGATAGCGGGACCTTGGCACCAACTCTACGAATCTGCTTCTAGGGGGTTGCATCAGAGGAAACATGAGACGTTCCCTGCAGTTTTGTTTAATTTTCAATGAAGAAACATACCCTAAGAATTTTTCGAGGCGTTTGGTTTTTTTTTTTTCTTTGGTGAGCACTTACAATTGTTTTGGATAGCTGTAAGTCCTTGCACAAAATTGGCTGTTCATTATTTTTCTTAAGGAAAGCATTCCTTACAAAGTGAGAAGAGGCAGTTCATCTCTTGCAAGCTAAACAGCAAGCAGTAAACAAAATGCATCTCCCCCCCCCCTCTTTTTTAGTCCAGTATTAAAGCTGTTTTGGTAAAGACAGTAGTATTTTGTTGGTTTTTTTTTAAAAAAAAAAAAGTGGAAATAAAAGCTGAAATTTATGTTTGAATATCCCTGCTTATTTTTGCAACTGACTTAAAAAATGTAAACTGCTTGAAGAAACCTGATATTTTTTTTCCTTTTTTTAATTGAGGAAATACAGTGCTTCTCAACTGAACTTCCAGTTACTGTAAAAATAGCAAAGTGTGTGTTTACTTTAAATTTGAAAGTCGTTTTCCATTTATACTCAAGAACAGAAGGTTGGATTTTGGATATGTCTAGCAGACAAATCTATGGGAAGAAGGTCTGCAGAACTTTGAACTAAGTTCATCTGAATATGATGGCAATCAGTGGGAAGCGTAAATTTTTATGTTTTAAGAAAGCACTTTTTATCAGTTTAACTCTGATCCCTTTATAGGTTTTTTTTTTTAAGTTTTTAATCCAAGTGCATCACATTAAATGCTTGCTTCTCATAATACAAGTCATACTTCAGTGACAGTTACATCAGTTACAAAACCACTTGCAATAAGGAATTGCGAGGATAGAAAAATAGTTAACTTTGTCCAGTTTTATTTCTGTTTTGGGAGGATAAATATTGTAAGCATAAAATATTTCAGCCAATGTGGAAACCAGTGAAGTAATACTGTAATTTGAAATCCTACCAGGAATTGATTCCCTGCTTAGTTCCTAGGAGAAACAGGAAAGACTGTTGGAAAGACGGTGGCCTGAAAGTTTGGGGTGGGGGAAGTGGAACCTCCCCCTATTCCACCCTCCCTGTGTTGACCTGCACTTGCTGCCTCTACTCCCCAGGTTAGATGGCTACCGCCTGGATACCTTCCGTGGTCACAACAACGCGTTGCCAACCAGCACGCTCCCGGTTCGTTTGGGTTTGATAATTTCTACCCAGAAAACTAAGCTGAAGTCTGCGCAGCTCTACCGACTGGCTGCCAGGGGAAAACGCCGCCTTCCTTGTTGTGTTACCTCTATGCTGAGCATTTTCCTGAGCTGATGCAGCTCACCCAAGAAAACACTTTTTTGCTAGGTGACCTGAATCTGCTAAATGGGAGGCTCAACGCCAGGGCCCAGATGCCACTGGGAGAATGTAACTGGATGTGTGGGGACCAGATCAAGAAAATGGTAAGAGACCAGTTCTCTCCTTTTTCATGGCGATGAACTTTGAGTGTGGCTTGCCGTTTCATGGAATTGCACCCTATGTTATTAGTGACCGAGCAAAGGGCCTGGTGGATGGAATTACAGCCCTACGGTATTGCCTTCTCCCATCCTTATCTTTGTGGGTTTGCTCCTCTGGGCAGCTCTAATAGCACGGCCTTGGTCGGGACCCAAGTTCGTTCAAGAATTAAGGGTCCAGCCGATAGAAACAACTCAGGAATGGATATAAACAACAACTACTGGCTGTAAAAGTGTTTTGATGATATAGCTTGGAGCAGTTTGATGAGCAAAACAGATTGTTCTAGCCAAAGCGTTTTCTGTCTCTGTCTACGCTTGGGATTTTGATAACAAAAATAGCACAAGAAGTCCCTGGTAGGGGTGCTGCCAAAAGCTCCTAGCCCGCGCATGTCCTCGGGTCATCTCTTTTTGCTGCATAATGGATTACAACTATTAGAAATATCACCTGTAACTTGCTGCTTCTTTCCACTCTGAGCGCTCACACCTTACTGCGTATCCTCTGCAAAGGTATAGAAAGAAGGAACAAGGAGCCTGCGGTGGTGTGTGTTTCAATGCTGAAGTTTATAAATGAATCTGAATGCCAGGGGCCTCCTCCCAGTGAGTTACTTAAGTACTTTGAAACAAAACACTCTCCTCCAAATGGTATCAGTAGTCCACAGTACTTACAGGTGTAACAGGGCTTTCCGCATTAACCCCTCAGTCGCCTACCAGCACAAAAATACCTGCCAAGAGAAAATTAGGACAAGGAAGTGTTTACTGTTTGTCAAATGACAAAAAAATAATCGTGCAAGGGCTTCTCGGACACAGCCGTGTTTAACCTCCGATAGAAACGTTCATCAGGGTGTTTAAAACTCACTGATGCACCTTACGTAGTCTTGTGGGTAGTTAAAAACTCTCCTGTGGCCAAAGTAAGCTTGCCTTACCGCAGGAGGAGGTTCGGCGCTTCGGCTTGCCGTGGCGCTAGCCGGGCTTTTCGTGCCGTCGGGCCCTTCCATCCTAAGCACAATGAAGTTTGCACTGAACACGAGAAGCCTTTAATGGAAACAGCTCCCAGGTGAGGGCAAATAACAGACCTTCTGAGAGGTGCTGGGCTCCACAAAGGCAACCAACGGCGTTTCAAAGAGATTTGAGAGTTTGATTACATGCTGGTGATACTGCTGTTGCCGGCGGAGTGGAAGTCTAGCTTGATCGAATTAACAAAAAACTGGAACAGGAGGAGAAAACTGACAGTGGTGAGACGTTGGGGAGGGTCTGTCATTTAGCAAATGTCACCAACTCCAGAGAGAGACCAGTATAACGGCAGAGGTTAATCACCCCCAAATCACCCTCTTTTTTTTTCTAAACCTAAATTAAAATTTATTTCTGAAAGTTGAAAATCATACAAATGTGTCAGCGGAGGACTGGATTTGTAATTTTGTCTCTTTTTAAGAGCATCAGTATCATTCAAGTTTACAACCCTATTTGTATCGGTTTGGTTAGCAAAGGGTAAGAAGTGGAATGGTGTAACATAAGAAAATCGCTAGAAAAAGTTCCTAAAAACAGCTGTAAACCGTGGTAGCTGAGAAGGAGGATTTTTTTTTTTTTTTCCAGTAGATCACAAGTGTTTAATTTGGGGCGACATGTCTGCCAATTTATGTTTGCAGATGAAATACATTTACAAGTTGAATCAGCATGCGCTTAATGCTTTGTTTGGCCAAGTCATTTTAGCGTTTGCATGGTTAAGTAATCAACGAGAATGTTTATTGACATTTAAAGTCTTTTAAATACGTCTAATAAATAATTAAATAATAGAATCTTTAAAATAGATTATATGTTAATAAAAAGCATATCTGAATAATTCCGTAGAATGTTATTTTTAGGGGACATGTGAAGAGAAGCTTGATTTATAAAATTAGTAGGCAAAAGATGTGATGAGCAGCTCTTGAGAGCTCTCATTTACTGACATCGACACCCACCCATTTTTCCCCACCCCTAAATGATGTCTCATTACTTACAAGGCTGAGTATCGGTGGTGTTAGAGTACTAACGGCGATGTTAGGTTTCAGTGCTTCTGTGCAGTAACTCGTGTCTTCTCCAATTAATTAATTCAAATGCAGACTGAGCATCCTAACAATCTTTGTTACACGGCTTGGACCTAAATAAAGGTTAAATTCAAGCAGACACACGTTGAAAATACTGGAACAAGTAGTGAGAGAAAAATAGGAGAGTACGTGTAGTGGTGCGAGTAAATAAAGAAGTTGTTGGTTATTTTTGGCAAGAGGTGGAGAAGCGTGCGGCATCCAGCTGTAGCCAAGGGTTTATCTTGGGGCTAACTGCTTTGTAGGCAAACGGGAACTCCGTTTTCGCCCTCCTTCAGCTGAATGCTATTTAGGGTCAAGAACGCTGCTTGCAGAAGTTGACCAGTCCTACAACCAGCCGCTAATATTTAAGTACTGGATAATATGAGGGGCATGTTGTTATTGAGGGCGTATCCTGTTATTTGTCAAGAGTTGAGCAAGGCAAGATGCTGAACTGTAACGTGGGGCACAAAATGGTCGTTCCATTCGCTCAGTTACTTGCATAGCAAGTGACGTGTTTGATGGTGCCTGGCTACGGCGGCAGGGACTGCTCATCAGGGCAGGCCGGCCCGGGAGGCCGGTTGGCTTTTTCAGGGCTGGGTAGGGGAGTCTCTTCAGCTTACAAAGCAAGACCACGGGTTTAACCGCATTTGGAGCTCAGGTGTTCATTCTCATGTTGTCATCATGTTGGGTCCTGAGAGTCAGATCTTTTCCCCGCCACCAGTTTCCTCATGGTGCGTGTTATGTGTCTGTGATTGTTCTGGGAGCCGGTGGCTAATGAGACGGGGACGAAGAGGTCACCATTTGGTGGATGATTAGGTCTGCGGTCCCTGGAGGACTGTCAGGGGGGTTGCAGGGGCCCCCCGGGGAGCTCTCCGAAAGCGCCAGGTTGCCTTCCTCAGGTGGTGAGGGGCCGGGGCGGGCAGAGGAGAGTCAGCAGTGGGAGCACCTCGAGTTGTCCTCACACGGCTGCCCGGGGGGA